>CM070736.1:29058322-29333322 GCA_036346245.1 Bonia amplexicaulis
ATTGATCAATGGAAAGCTATTGCGTATTCTTCTAAACTTATCACGCTTTCATGGTATCATGAGTGGTTCGCATCCTGCGACCCTCGCTTCCGCACCCTAGCCGCCGGCGTTCGTCGCCCGCCGCTCCTACCTGCGCCGTCGGCCATCTCCTTACCCGTCGCGCATCCCCAAACTACAGCAGAGCGCCACCCCTCCCTTGGATATATCTCACAGCACAGCCACTCGTTTCCAATAGCTAAATATCTACCCCTCCTCGTTTCCATCGCAAGAGCCATCTCCTCTTTCTGCGTCCTCTCTCTTCCAGGAGACCAGGCGATCGGCTCCCAACGGCAGGCTTCCAGATCCCGACGGACTCCTTCCCTTAGGCCGTCGCCTCCCCTACGGATCGATGCCGCCTCTTCTCCAGCCCCGGCGCCACCTCACCAGCCAGCCGTCTCCCCCGTCATGGCTGCTCCCAATGATGAGGAGAGTGCGTCTCGCTGCTGACACCGAGCGCCAGCCGCTTGCTCCCGACGTCGAACGTGCGCGCCTCGCCACCGCACAGGCCAGCCTCGACGCTGACCGCCAGCGCCTTGAGGCAGCCGAGCGTACCTTCCGCGACCAACAGAACGCGCTCCAAGCCAACATCATCGTTGCGCTCCATGCCCAAGCGGTGGCCGTCGTCAACATTCGGACTCTCGTCCCCATCGTCCTCGACGCCGATGCTCCCAACTACACCAAGTGGCGCAGCCTCTTCCTCCTCGTCGTCGGCAAGTACGCGCTCTCCGACCATGTCCTCACCGACGCCGCCTACCTTGACATCCCGTCCTGGGTGCGCATGGAGTGCACCATTCTCGGGTGGCTCTACGGAATCATCTCGCCAAACCTCGTCGAGCTCGTCATGGCGCCCACGACCTCCGCGCGGCGCGTCTGGCTCGGTCTTGAGGAACAGTTCGTCGGCAACCGGGAGACGTGCGCCATGTACCTCGACGTCGAGTTCCGCAACGTCTGCCAAGGCGCGCTTACCATCTCCGACTACTGCCGCAAGTTCAAGGGAATGGCGGATGCTCTCAGTGATCTGGGTGAGCCCGTCCTGATCGCACCCTTGACCTCGCCGTCCTGCGAGGGCTCAATGAGAAGTACTCCCATCTGGCATCCCTGCTCCGGCGCGCCAAGCCGCTACCATCCTTCATTGAGGTTCGGTCCGACCTGATGTTGGAAGAGCTCACCCTGCAAAACCGGCCGGGCTCCTCGTCCACAGCCCTTCTTGCCAGCGGCACCCGCTCCACGCCGGGCACTGGGATCAGGCGGCTCTGTTGCATTCTTTCAACACCATGTCGCTCCCTCCTCCGCCATCAGGTGAATGGTACAGGGACTCCAGAGCCACATCCCACATGACTTCAGACGCCGGTAACGTTTCCATTCGCCACCCCCTCTCCCTCCACCTCTTCTGTCATAGTGGGTAACGGAGCAACACTCCCCGTTTCATCTGTTGGGTCCACTGCTCTTCCTGTACCTCACGGTCACTTCACTCTTCGGAACATTCTTGTTACACCTCAAATTATCAAAAACTTAATTTCCGTTCGTCAATTTACAATTGATAATAATTGTTCCGTTGAATTTGATCCGTATGGTCTTTCCGTGAAGGATCTTCGCACTCGGAGCGTGATAGCCAGGTGCAATAGTTCAGGCCACCTCTACCCACTGCTGCCATGTCCTCCCCAGTCGCAAGCTCTCATCGCCACTTCATCATCCACGCTTTGGCACCGCCGACTCGATCACATTGGTGCCGAGGCCCTTTCCAAATTAGCTAGCGCCTCTATTATTTCATGTAATAATGATGTCACTGAGTCCATTTGTCATGCTTGTCAATTCGGTCGCCACACTCGTTTACCTTTCACTAGCTCCAACTCTCGTGCCATTGCAAACTTCGATTTAATTCATTGTGATTTGTGGACTTCTCCCATTGCTAGCATTTTTGGCTACAAATATTATCTTATAATTCTTGATGATTGCTCACACTTTTCTTGGACATTCCCACTGCGTCTTAAGTCGGACACCTTCGCCACTCTTAAGTCATGCACGAGACCAAAAGCAGCTATGCACTCGCACGAGAAAATTAGGAACAAGACATTGTCTGTTGGGAATTTTATGTGGCTTTCAATATTTATTATGATTATTGTCTATTTTATTTAATGTGAAATTATTCATATTATTGATGTAAGTAATAGGAAATATTTTGATACAAAATTTAACTCGAGGAATTAATACTTGAGGTGCCGAGGGCGGCTATGCTAAAATATGGTAGACATATTTATTGAGATCAAGTATACTGGAATTTGATATGCATGCATTTATTTAACCCAGGCACATCACAGGGCGGAATTGCTGGATTTGTTTTGCAGGATCGGCTCTGTAGGTTGTTAACCGACATGATCAGATTGGAATTGATCTCATAAACAATCTGATCATGGCACGTGACTCACATATATGTGCTTGGGACTAATGTATTTTAGACTCATAAAACTGGTATATCTGATCGTGGTTGGTGACATGGTTTAGAAGTCTCACAGGATACCAAAAATAGGTGGATCACTTTAGAACATTTAGAAGTGGAGTCTATAAATAGATTCCTATCCTTTATCTTATTATATATTGTGAACGGTACTACAGAAAAAATAGAGGAATAGGGAGTAGAGAGTTAAAAAAATCTAATATTAGTATCATAGCCAAGCTTGAAGGCGACTAGGAGACGTCCGTCCGCGCGGAAGGTTTTCTTTTGTACTTGTCTGGCGTCACGTCTCCTCTCGACGTCTTTGTTTTTCCTTGGGCGGTGCAAGATCTCTGCGCAGTATTTTGGCTACCGAGATCCTGGTGTCGTACGCGCGGAAGAAAGCCGAAACTAGTCTTTGTTTAACCTGAGCACAGTACAAGACGGAATAGTTAAATTTGTTTTCCAGGATTGACTCTGCAGACTGTTGATCCATATGATCAGATTGGAATTAATCTCATAAACGATCTAATTATGACTCGTAACTTATATATGTGCGCTTTGGACTAATATAGGCTCTGTTCTTTTTAGCTTTTAAAAGCTGCTTTTCGGTTTTTCTATAGTAACTAGGTTCTAAATAGAATATTTTTTCAAGATAGAGTCTACTAGTTAATTGTAGTACATATTTTACTAACTTTATTTATATAAGCAAAAACCGTATATGGATTTTTGTTACTCTGTAATCTCTCATATAAACAGCCTAAAAGTCACAAATTATAACTAAAAGCTATAAATCGCAGCTAAAAAGAACATGTCTATATTTTCTTTGTACTTCTGTGGAGTCACGTCTCCTCTCGACGCCTTCGTTTTTCCTTGACGGTGCAAGATCTCTGCGCGGTATTTTGGCTACCTCGATCCTGGTGTCGTACGCGCGGAAGAAAGCCACGAAACTACTATTGCCATCAGCACCCATCACGCCATGCTTTGAAGATTTTACCATCAATCCTCGTTCTTCGTGCGAGAGGACGTTTTCATCATAAGTGTGCTTCAATATGTTTCTAGTGCTCCAGCACACGGACGTGAAGCCTCCATGGAGACGAATTGGATTCCACCCATTGCACGTCCCGATCGGCGATTGACCTCACGTCGCATCTTCATCCTGCCTTGGTCCACGCGACGTGAATCTCGTCTGTCTCACGCAACTTCGCACGGTGTTGGTCTTCACAGCGCGTCCTCGATCGGCGAGCCTGCTTCGTGTGGTGTCGCACTCGCGCAGAGTTGCTCTCCCTCCGTGCTCGGTCGGCTGCCTCGGATGGCGTCTTCCACGTGGTGTTCATTCCGCAGATCGAGATGTGGTCTCGCACACGGAAATTAGCGACCGGAATTTTTTTTCATCCTCGGTCAACAAATTTTCATTCACAGATCGGCGAATTTTCAGGGAGTCTCTTCCACACCAGCATAAATCAACCGGCAGAGAAATTAAAAAATATTAGCTATCCTTTCCTGAAGAAGTACAGATTATGATTGTTTTAAATTCTTTGCTAAATTCATGGAAACAATTTAAGATAATTTTTTGTCATTCTGAAAGGATACTTAATATGCGCACTCTAAGACATTATTTGCTTATAGAAGAAGATAGAAAACTCTCTCAGGAAAAGGAAAGAAATACTTCTGAGTTACACCTTAGAAAGAAAAGAGGCAATAATAAAAAAATTAGCAAAAGAGAAAGTCTAATGGTGATTTGAGAGAAAAGCTTAATAAGAAATGCGATCGTGATGATCGTGGAAATTATAACTCTTTTCAGAGGAATGAAAAGTACAAAAATTTCAAGTGTCACAACTGTAGTCAGTATGACCATTTCAGGGCTAACTGTAGGAAAAAGAAGAAGCAGAATGAGCAAAGGAATCAAAACAATCAACCAGCTAAGCGTAAAGGCAATTCTTCGCCTAACGATATGTCTAATATTTTTATATGCATTAAATCTTTACTTACTACTACTTTTCCAAATAGTTGGATTGACGATTCTGGTGCTATTTCGCATATTACTAGAGATAATAGAGATTTCATTTCTATGCAAACAATTCCAAGGGAAAATAGATATATCTTCTTAGGCACTAATGCTAAAGCTGACGTACTTGGAATTGGAAATTATGTCCTAAAACTCCCCAATGGAGGAAAATTATTATTACATGACACTTTATATTCATAGCATGAGAAGGAATTTAATCTCCGTTGCTCAGTTAAAATCTATTGGTTATGACATACTATTTGGAGAGGGAAGAGTTGAAATATTACTCAATTGGAAATTAGTGCATACTAGAACTCGTCATGATGATCTTTATTTTCTTGATGAATTATCAAATGATGACAATATTAATTGCTTAGTTGGTGAAAATAACTCCATAGTGAGAAATTCAATCGATATAAACACATGCTCAGAGTCATATTTGTGGCATTTACGACTTGGTCACATATCTAAAAACAGAAATAAGAGGTTTATTAATTCTGGAATTCTGCACTTTAAGTGGGAGGATTTTGGTATTTGTGAGGCTTGTGTAATGGGTAAGATGACTCGTGCGCCTTTTCCAAAGGCGGAAAGATCTAATGAGCCTTTAACCATATTCATTCTGATATTTATGGTGAAATATCTACTCCCACTAGAGGTCAAAAGATTTATTTTCACATTTATTGATGATTATTCTAGATTTGGATATGTGTATCTTCTTAAACAAAATTCGGAAGGATTTTGATATGTTCAAGACATTAAAAGCATGGAGTTATTCATCAGTATACTTTACCTTACACTCCACAACAAAGTATTGTTGCTGAATGGAGGAATAGAACACTTATGGATATGGCTAGGTTTATAATGACTTATTCAGATTTTCCTTTGTATTTTGGAGGAAATTTTACATACTGTTGTTTATTTATTAAATCATTCATCATCTGAGGCTGTAATAGTCACTTCTAATGAGTTGTGATATAGTCACTTCTAATGAGTTGTGAATTGAAAGGAAAATTATAGCCTAAAAGCACGCGAAATTTGTTATCAGTTATTCTTTGTAATTTAAAGAGTACAAATTTTATGATACAAAAAAAGGATACACTGGTGGAAAGCACGAATGTAATTCTTTTATATATAAACACACCTTGTCGTGCTAAACGGGCAAGGGTGGAATTATTGGCATCCTCACCGGAAACACAGATAGATATATCTGGAATTAATTCTCATCCTAAAGGACACACAAATCAAACTCCTAACACTAACATGCTTAGGAGACGTGGGAGGAATTCAAGTACACCTCAATATTTAGATGATTATTATTTATTCTTGGGGGAAGTTCACTCTAAAATTTTAGATTTAGAGGAAGAACCAAAGACTTATAAAGAAGCAATTAATGGTTCATAATCTAAACTAGGGGTGTAAGCAATGCGGAAAGAATTAAACTCAATGAAAAGGAATAAAGTTTGGGAACTTGTTGATTTACCAAACAACCATAAGACCATATGTTGTAAATGTATTTTTAAAAGGAAATTAAATGCAGCTAGTTTAGTGAAAAAAATATAAAGCTAGGCTTGTTGCTAAAGGCTTCACACAAAGGAAAGGTATTGACTTTGTGGAAACTTTTTCTCCTGTTGCTAAATTTACTTTAATTCATATTATTAGTGCATTGACGGCTTACTATGATCTTGAACTCCACCAAATTGATGTTAAAACGGTCTTTCTTAATGTTTTTTTGGATGAGGAAATATATATGAAACAGCCGGAAGGTTTTGGAGCAAAAGGAAATGAAAATAAGGTTTGCAAGTTGAATAGATCAATTTATGGTCTTAAACAAGCTTCACGTCAATGGTACATTCTATTTGATAATGCTATCACGTCATATGGGTTTTCAATGACGGAAGGTGATCATTGCATATATACAAAAGTTATGAATAAATATTTTGTCTTACGTCTTTATTGTTGATGATATTCTTATTGCTTCTAATGATAAAAAATACATTGATGCAAGTGAAAGCTTGGTTATCTTCTAAATTTGATATGAAAGATATGGGAGAAGCTTCCTATGTTTTGGGAGTGGAAATACATAGAGATCGGAATAAAAGGATTCTTGGGTTGTCCCAAAAGGCTTACCATAGAAATATTTTGAAACAATTCACTGTGGAAAATAGCAAACATGTTAAAGTACCTATTCGTCGATATTGTTGAAGATGGTACATGCATGGGTGTGCATTGACGGATGCGCACTTTGCATTACCGGTAAAATGCAAAAGAGAAAGAGATAAATATATTGTTGATCATCTTGCATAGCATGATTTATTTAAATGGTTGTTGGATGAATTTATGAAGTGATGTTCATGTATGTTCTTGTTACCATCTATTATATTTGCTGAGTCGTTGGACTCACTCTTATTGTTTGTTGTGTTTTTTTAGGTATCTTTATGAGATCGGCATGCATGGGGAGAAGGAAAGATTAGTCTAGTTGTACTTTGCACGATCTACCCACAATGGAAAGAAAGGAAGAAAATTAAATACTAGATGCATGAACTACTTAAGTAATGATTGATTATTGCTTGTTGGATTTAAATTGTAATAAAGGATTAGAATTCTTTTTATGATGCTCCTATTCTTTATCTAGATATTATAACTATGGATGTTCTAGTAAACTTAAGCCAATTTTGCTTAGTCTTGATCATATTACATGATGTTAGTCATTTCTTATTAATTATACTTGTTGAAACCTCTGATTTAGACAGTTAAATAAAGGAGATTCTGCCGAAATTTTGTATAACGTATTTAGTTATCATTGTTTTACTTCTGGTTGGGTAGCATTCCAGGTCATTGCTTGGCTGGGGTGTTACAACAAAGGTTTTTGTCCTACCACAACTTTGGTCATACCGCTCACACAGAGCTAGTGCTACCAATCTTCGACCACAAAGGTTTTTCGAGTGCCTAGCGGGTACTATGACTTACGACTACCAATTACCAATTATCCAAATTTAGTGATCTTTATTTCTAAATTTTTATAAAAACAGGATCTTTATAAATTTACAAAAACATTTGAGTTTTATCTCTATTTATTTGGCTTTTATTTAGTTTTATTTGGATTTATTTACTGGTTAGACGACTCCACACCAAACGACGCCGAGAACACCTCCGAAACATTCTCTGAGCAACAAGAGTAAGGCAAGCACCCCTTTGACCATGTTGATCGCAGTATTTTAATTATTGTATATTGATTACAAAATCTATTATGTATGCATGTATGTTCTGTTAAAAATTGCTATACTATGGGTAATGGTAGTTAGGACCACTCGTATGCATTGAATCTCCTTGAAAACTTGATACCCTCACTGTTATAACCTCTAGGACATGGTTTAGATAATACATATTGTCATATTAGGAATACTACATTGATATATGGTCTAGATGCTTAGACAAGCACTAGTTTCTGCTAAGTTTGATCTTTCAAACAAATTTACACATGGGCTTGATGGTTTGAAAAACGTTAGGCCAGAGGGGAAACCTCTGTTACTTTGGTATCAAATAAAATGAAAAACCTAGTTTTTGGACGCGGACGAGTTATATGATATACTGTCAAATGAGAGAGGGAATCTTACATGTATATAGAGAGATTCTCACCCGAGTCAATTAAGGACCGAACGCTATTGCTGCACATAAGTCACACTGTACGACCACATATGCTCTATGAGCTCTGGCATTTAGCTTATTAAGTTGTCTAGCTCTAGCCTTGCATTGTGGTAGACACAGATGTAGTAAGGGCACTCCAGTTAGGTTTGCTCGTAGGGGCTCCCTTCACCAAGGTGTTGAGACCAAAGCTTACTAATACAACGTTGAATGCCTACTTGAGGGATGGACCTAACTGAGGGACTTCCTTAGGGGTGTACCTAAGTGGGGATTTGAATGCTCTCTTAGTGGTGTACCTAAGAGAGGTTCGATATTCATTTGGGCTAGTGCAAGGTTATGACTAGATGATCTAAAAGCTATAAGATAATCAGCTTTTGTCACATGCCAAAGGAAGCATGAAGTTGCTGACTGTAAAAATTGATTATCTCGTGTAGGTAAAGCTATACAATCTTTGCAAAAGTGTTAAAAACTATTTAAATAGTCGTGCTCGCGGTCATGAGCAAGTTGGATGTAGCCACAAAAGGTATAGTTTTTCTTTTCAAAACTATTTCACTAAACATATGGGATGGCATGTACGCAACCATGTGCTATGCCCACGGGTGGGAATTATGTGATGTTCATAGCGGAGGAAGGCTGCGAATGGATTTGATCTATGGTTATGGAAATTGTATAATTGTTATTTCACTATGTGTCAAATGCTCTTTACAATTCTATTGCAAATTATTACTTATGGATATTGCAAATAAAATTTGCATTGTGTTGAAAATAACTTAGTAGAGTCTCATTCCTTTGATAGCTATGCATATATATATATATATATATATATATATATATATATATATATATATATATATATATATATATATATAATTTTGTGACAGACTATAAGTCTTCATCGAGTACGCAATGTACTCAACCTTGCTTAAATTATTGTTGATCAAAGAGAATGAAGAAGAATACGTGCTAAACGATGCATACTTTGCCCCCAACATCGGGGAACTCGACGATAGGGTTTCTAGGGCCTAATCCCCAGTCGGTTGCTATTGATATGGTGGTATACCACTGGATACTTTCACTTATTTATTTATTTTTCGCTGCAATTTACTCTTTAACTTTGGTATTCTCTTGGGCGGTCGGCCATATGATGTAAGATTATGCATCGCTTATGTATTCACCCCTTTGGCATAAATAAAAATATATGCAACGTGTATGGATGTGATCTCAATGTTGTGAATGTGTGTACTAGCTACTGATCATGGGACTAGTACAGGAGAACACATGCGGCGACCTACTCCCTCAGGTCCCCACAGGTTCACGAGGAGAAATGGAAGAAGCTAGCGTCGGAGACATAGTCGACGACGAAGGGGTCCGCGGCGACAACGATTTCTCCGGCAGTGGTGAAGCTACAAAAGAGTGTGCATAAGCTTGCTTGCATGCATACGGAGCTATGAGTGGAAGTAGTCGAGGTATGGCTCACTAGAGAGAAAAGGCCCTACGACATCGTCCTGGTTGGAGATAAAGAAGGTATAGCTCGAGTGATCCACTACATGAAAGATTGATCAAATGAGTATGGTGCTTAAGAAAGAGGTAAGCCGCGTTGAGATGGGGTTGAGGAGAGAAGCTCACCGGAGATGCTAGAACACGGTGGCGTTCTCGCTGGCGTCGCATATGACTTCAGTCTCTTGATGTTCCGGAGAGCGGAATGCTCAAGGAATGCACGCAAGAGACCAAAGGAGCGACTTGAGGAGAAATTGGTATGGTCGGATGGGTTTTGTAGGTACTGTCTTGAGATCTCTCCACAGGTTTGGCAGGAGCGGGTAGCAGCTGAGGGGAGCCGCGGGCGCAACATCTAAAACCGGGGGTAGCTCAGTCACGACCACGGCGGAGCTGGTGCATGCGCGCGAGGTGGACGTTGATCTTTGCGATTGGGCCCACATGGCAAGGAGAGGAAAAGAGGTGAGGTGAGCTGAGAGGTTCAGGCATTTTAGTCACTCGCCAGATGCACTCGAAATATTTGGGAAAAATCTTTTCGAATGGTATGGACGATTATGTAGATTTTCAGAGTTTTATCTTCTCTTTATTTTTCTAGAAAAATCTGAGAAGATTTCTCATTGAGTTTAACTATACTTCTTTGATTCGGATTTGATCTGATTTATATTTTATGCACTTTTGATTTTCAAAAATCAAAATTTTCTGAAGAAACTCCAATAAAAACTAAGGGAGAATAAATGCATGCAAAAAATTTAAATTACCCCCATTTTATATTCCTTAGGATTTTCAGGATGTTACACAACTGGCTTTTAGAAATTTTGAAATCACGATTTTGGGCCAAGGAAATTATTTTTAGAAATCATAAGTCTCCAACAAGGCTTCAAAAAAAATTTAAAATGCACCAAATTTTTTAAAAAATTCAGGAAAATTACGCATTAATCATTGTGTGGTAAAATTGGGCTGTTACAATAGCATACGCAAAAGCATAAATCCCTGCACCCCTACCTCAACAAGATCACCTACAACTCTAGCCCCTGGCAGATTATTCACACATAATCCAAGTGATCAAAATAGAGAATAAAATATAGAAAAGCATAGCTGCATCCATCTAAATATCAACGATATGATGTTGTACTGGTACAATGTTGTACAATGTTGTTGGATGACCAGATCACTTGAAGATGAATTATTACAAGGTGGAGATGGAACTAATTAATGATGAGAAATGGAGGAAAATATGGTGGAGAAGGTGTACTGGACGTGATGGTGGCGGCGTCGATGTTCTCATTCTCTCTCCCTTCTGTAGATGGCATCTGTCTCCATGCAGGTGCGGCTAGGGTTTCTGCTCGCGAAGGGTTTTGCTCTGCAAGGAAATGGAATTCCACTGTCGAGTCTTCAGAAAAAGTCGTTCCTTTGATGTGGCGACTGCCTGGGCACTTGGTACAATGGCGGTACGAGCTGGTTGACCATGCCGCTAGCCGCATTGCTTGCTGGAAGCTCCAATCGCGATTATTCAAAGATGGTTTCCCATCTTTCGGTGATATCTTTTGGTTAATGCTCATGGAATCGTAACAACACTCCCCCCCTAAAGTTTAGACTGTTAGACCGTGTGTCTAGGTCTAGAATATTTTAATGATGAATAATTGACAATGGTTAATTTGTGATGATGAATAATTGGTAAATTTGTTTAGCGTTGTTCTGCGAGTTGTATCGCGTGTGTGCGGATTGACGTTGATCAAGTTAGGATGAACTTGTGCCGGAAGAATGTTCTTTGGTTTTTGCATGTGCAGGTTGGACGTGGAGACGATCATGATCGGTGACGAGGAAGACCGAGACTAGGAGGGGGAAATCTGAGATCCAGTTGGTTGAGGATGTCACGAGGTGATCAGGCTCACACTGGAGCATATGGAGATCAAAGGTGGATGATGCGTGGAGAAGCTACGGGAGGTGCGGTCCTGAAGGTTTCGACACGTGATGAGTTGAAAAGTCGGAAGTGTGAAAAACTCGTGTTAGGAAGGGTTTCCGATCCCTTGAAAATTAGTGGGCTAAAAGATTGGTTGAGATAAAAAATCCCAGGTCCAGTTGGATGAGTTATATTAAGGTTTAAGAAAAAAAAGAGATATACATGAGGTATAAAAAGATAGAGAGGGCTGTCGTGTTGGTATGGTTTTTTTTTTGTGACCGAACATGTTGTCTTGTTTTGGAGAGAAAAATTGCGGCGACGCGTTTGATCTTTTCTTCCTGAAGCCAACGTCGGCAATGTTGGGTTTTCTTTAACCCTACATTAATTCTGTGGAGTCTTTTGGTCTACCCTCTATTTCTATGTCTTTTTCATGGTGCCACTCATAATGCATAATGAGGCTAGAGGGTAGGGACCTATTTATAGACTCCACTTCCAGGTGTTCCAAAGTGACCCACCTGTTTCCGGTATCCTGTGAGACTCATGAACCATGTCACCAACCACGATCAGACATGCCAATTTTATGAGTCTAAAATGTATTAGTCCCACGCACACATGTGTGAGTCACGTGGCATGATCAGATTGTTTATGAGATCAATTCCAATTTGATCATGTGGGTCAACAGCCTGTAGAGCCGATCCTGCAAAACAAACCCAGCTATTCCGCCCTGTGTTGTGCCCGGATTAAACAAATGCATGCATATCAAATTCCATTAGACTTGATCTCAATAAATATGTCTACCATATTCCAGCATAGTCGTCCTCGGCACCTCAAGTATTAATTCCTCGAGTTAAATTCCGCATCAAAATATTCCCTATTACTTACATCAATAATATGAATAATTCCACATTGAGTAAAATAGACAATAACCATAATAAATATTGAAAGCCACATAAAATTCCCAACATCTCCCACTTAGCTGAAATATTTCAATCAATAAACTGAAGTTCAATGACTTAATCATTCTTAAAAAAAATCCTGACTAACTGACTTAGTCAGTGGATCTTTCTTCAATGTGTTTAGTTTTACTTTGAAATAAGTGATAGGTTGTGATGCACTTTCCACGACCTTAAATAATGCAAGATATTCTCTTAGTCATACAATTTCCTTTGCTACTTCAGATGCAGCAATGTATTTAGCTTCCATGGTAGAATGAGCAATTGTATCATGTTTCCTTGCAGTTGAAGATTATAGCCATTAAAACATAATGAATAATCCATATATTTCTTTGACATATGCAATACATATTTGATTTATTTTCAGTGCTCTTCCCCACGTTTCTTTTGATATCCACTAAGGCTTCCAACGGCATGGCTAAGATCAGATCGTGTAAATAACATAGTATTCATAAGACATTCCAAAGCTTAAGAATGAGGAATTCCATTCATTCTAGCTTTTTTCTCAGGAGTGTTTGGACATAATTCCTCACTGAGTTTAGTTACCTTCACAATAGGTATTTTAACAGGTTTGCTATTTTCCATAGAGAATTGTTTCAAAACATTTCTAAAGTAAGCCTTTTGGGACAACCCAAGAATCATTTTATTCCGATCTCTATGTATTTCCACTCCCAAAACATAAGAAGCTTTTTGGATGAAACCGAATGTCGCACAAGAAGCAAGACCATCAGGTTCTACAAGGTGCGGTAGAGCAACCATTCAGAATCGGAAGCAATTTGTGAGCATGAGGAAGATCTAAGAGTAGAGTTCCCTAGCCTTTTTCCCAATTTGTCCAAATCTTGAGGATGAGATTCTTTCTAAAGGGATATGTTTGTAATATCCCATATCCCAAAATTCGTCTTCTTTAAAAATTAATTCCAAAATAATTGTTTAAAAATGTATGGATTTTATTTGGAGTTTTTGTGTAGTTTTTGAAGGAAGTCTCAAAATTCTAATTCTGAAAATTCATATTCAAAAAATCCCAGAAGGTCACCATCACCCAAGTCCTAGCACGCTTAACTTCAAGCCTCCACGTGATCTGCTACCAGACAATCTTCTCTCCTTTCTTTTCTTCCTCCTTCCTTTTACTCTCTTCTTCGCTGGTTACTGTTTGTCTTCAACATCCAGACCGAACGTAGTGCAGAGTTTGGTTTTCTTTTCCTCTCCAAGCCAATCGCAAACCAAGCTTCATCTCCCCTTTGTGCCAAAACAGAAACCGTCTCCATCAACGCTAACAATCAATTCTTACCATTTATTTGTCCATTTTTCATTTATTTCGTCAGTTTCCAATTTGAATACCAAAAATCGACGCCATTGATTCTCTCTAGTTTTCACTTCACCCAAGCCTCCAAACTCAAAATCCTATGACTTCCTAGAACCTCCCCACACCTTCCCCATCCTTTCCAAAACTCTCAATCACCGTTGCTGTTGCGAGCTTGTCTTCCCGAGCACCGTTCATCGCTCTCACCACACCATCCTTTACTCTGGTGAAGTTTTTCACAATGCTCTTGTGTCACATCGTGATCCTGAACATCACGAGTTTACATGTCAGTTTAATTACAATTTTGTGTAGCCAATCAAAGGAATTTGTAGTTCCACCTAGGCATCGGCTGCACCCCCTACGTCGTCAAATTCATTGTCTCCGGTGAGTTTTAGCCTATGCCATCACTACTACCAGACTTGTCTCATCGTGTTCTATGTGATGCTCCCCACGTTTTTCTCAGAAATCTGCCATAAGTTAGTAGCCACTGACGTCTAGCCATGGCCACCTAGGACACTTTGCATTTTTATCTATCCGGTGAGGTTCTTTTCAATCCTACCATGTCAAATGTGTTCTACCTTCCCATATAGCTATCCCCCAAGTCATTTTGATTTTCTTTCATCGAGCACCGAGATATCGAGTTTTTCTTTTTTCTCCACCATCGCCCATTAATGGTTGTTTGTGTCATCTCCGATGAGTCCAAATCTTAGCCAATCACTTCCCTAGCTTCACTGCACCACGTTCTAGCCCGTGCATATGCTCCTTCGCCGGAACACCGCTGCCACCTTGCACCCAAACTGGCCGCCATCCCTTGCGCCGTTCTAGCCGCCACATCGCATCTCCGGCCGTGTCGTCACCTACTATGACTTCCTTGTGGTCCTTGCGATCCATTTTGCCTGTCTCCCATGCCTCATTGTTTACTTCGCTGGCGCATGCCATGTCGCAGAGCCACTGCATGTGCCTGCTGCTCTGTTGGTCTTCAACAGAGGGAGCTCCTTTATTTCATCTAATTGGCTTTGAGTGCATGCCATATGTGAAAGCATGGCCCAATAGTAAGAGTTGTTGTTTGGAGGCAGGAGGTCCTGAGATCAAATCCTAGCATTGCATGCACTGTGTTGTTTCCCAAGATTTTTTCTTGTGTCAATGACAGCCAGGCCCCACACGTCATAGTCCCATACAAATCAAAATTCAGTCAAGATTTGTGATAAATTATTTAGATCTCATATCTAAGAAAGCATGTTAACTATTAAGATGACTAATTTCTTATGTGTAAAATTGTACCACCTTTGCAAAGTATAAAATTATTCGAATAGCTGTGCCTATGGTTAAGAACGGGTAAGGTGCACTTTCACATGGTATACATTTGGTTTTGGTTTCAAAGTAAAAGTTTTGAAAACTCAAGAGTTGTTAAAACTCTTGAGAGTATATTCTAACGGATAGAGCCACTACGGGTTGATAGAACCTGTAGTTCTTGATGGTTGGATCCTGCTTACTAGTGTAAGCGGTTGAACCTTCACTAGAAAATTATAATAGTTTCAATTATTGCAATTACTTTGTTAAATTGATGCTTTTAAAAATATATAGTGATAATTAAAATAAAATATTGATTTGTGCAAAAGAACTATATTATCTCTCCTTTGTTAAGCCCCATGTATAATTACATTTTTCCAAAACCTGCGAAGTACTTTATATACTCATATGCTACACTCAAACAAATCTCAAAAGAGTATGAAGGCATTACAATAAGAGTCTACAACTACTATGCGTGTAGATTCTACGAAGATTTTTGGAGTTCTAAGTTGTCTCTAGTTAATTGACTGTGGTGAATTAATAGGCCGTCGTCAGAGTTTCTTTAGCTTCCACTGAGTTTGTAATTTCTGCGAGGTTTTGTAGTCTCATTTATAATAAGTGGCCTGAAAGCCGGTACTCTATTATTGTAATACAACTTTATTTGTTTTGTAAACATTATTTAACTGTGTACACTAATTTTGATATAGGACAAAGACGATATTATGCAGTGCGTTCGAATTCGAAAATCCGGTCCCTACATGTTAGAACTAGGTGCTTTGCCCAGTAGATTGCTGAAACTGTTGCTGCCCTTGTGTCTGCACAGGCTTCCTTCTTTGTGAATCTAGGATATGGATAATTTGCCTCTCGTATGCAGGAACTTTCTCCCTCAAAGCAGGTTGAATGTTGTTCTTGTTAATTTGCAGGACTTGCAATGTACGCTCCAACATCATTTTAAAGCTCTTCATCTTTTCATACTGGTCTGATGGTTTTTGAGGTGGTATCATGCTGTCAACATGCTGCAGCTTCACAGAGATCTTATTGTATAGTTCACTGAGTTCTGCAAAGTATTGGTCATTCAAGCTCTTAACCTGCGGACAAAGAAAACCACATACACATAAATTTGTTGCCGAAGCTATATAGAGAAGAATAGTACAGAAAAGGAAAACAGAACATTGAACATACCATGGTTCGTGATTAAGGTAACAAATATGGCACTGGCAAGATAGTTCAAGTAGCTATTACAAGCATAGGAATTTGAAATAACCATGATGCCCATTAAATAAACCACAGTTTTGATTAACGTTAACTTACATGATCAAGAAAAGGACCGCTAACTAACCTTACAACTTCTAGATACCGTATGCTCCACAGTCCACATTCACACAGAATCCCCTTTATATCTTAAAAGAATACTGCCATAATGTAGTACATCTACCTACCAGACTAAAGCGTCGCTGTATGAAATTTCAGTTCTAACTTTATTTGTAAAAGGAAACAAAAGAGAGGAGTTCGGTGGAAAACAGACCAAAAGAAGGAAGAGGGGCAACAGATAAGCGGGAAAAAGCCCTAAAATCCAAAATGGTCTCTTGTTTCATCTTCTATCAATCTAGATTAGTGCAATCTCAACCTCTTTGTTATGGAGGTCCTTTTCTATGATTTTAGAAAGGTCAAGTGAGCGAGCTCGGGAACACCAAAAGGAATGGTAGCATGTCTTACCATTTGATATATCTCCTCTTGCCAATCACCTGCACCTGCATGATCTATTTGAGCAGTGGAGTCCACAGATCCTGCATAAAAAGCAGGGCTGTCAAACAAGATACTAATGGGCAAGCCATCAAATAGCAAGCTGCTAGTACAACATAGGATGGAATGCAGGGGCAAGCAGAAACTTGTGTGCTTGCTACTTGTCAGGGATGTGGGCCTTGGGCCCAAGGCCTAGTCGGGTTATTATTAGGAATTAGAGATTGGTTTATAATTGAATTAGAGATTAGATTCCTTATGTTAGAGATATAATTAGAGATATGATATTAGTTACTATATCTGTTAGAGACAGGATTAGAATTAGACTCTATCTGTTAGAGACAGGATTGTAATTAGACTATCTGTTAGGGGGAGCCCATCTATATAATGAGGGCTACCGCATGCTATTGGATTAAGCAGAAATATATCAAAGTCTTCTTCGTCTAATCTCTCTCTCTCCCCCTCTACCCCGGTTCATGACAACTTGGTATCAGAGCAGTCGATCCCTTCCCACGACTTCTGCTACCATGATTCCTACGACTCGTCCTCTTGCCGAGTCATTGGCCATAATAAAAGCTAGCGCTGATAAGATGGCTAGCTACAACAAAGGAATGGCGGATGACTTCCTCAACATGCATGCTTTCTTGGAGAAGATCTTAAAGGAGCGAGAGAAGGCGCAACAAGAAACAAAGAGCCAGGCTCAGCATCCAACACCGGGTCCCCAACAACAAAAACAAGAGCCACCGCCACAGCTACCACCAGATCTCGACGACCACAACGCCAGCGTCTTCTCTAGCGTCGCCGCCGCGCCTGCACCAAAGACCGTCGGCCGCCAAGGGCGGTGCCTCCTTCTCTGCGTCTCCACCCGCAAGCAACCTTCCGTTCGGCAATACGCACGGCTCTGCGTCGGCGTCTCCTTCAGCCATCTCGTCCGCCGTCGCTCGGCGTAGGCGCCGCCGCCTAGATGTGTTCTGTCAGCCGAGCCGAGATCGCACCAAGAACGGCAGACGGAGAAAGAAGAAGATTGCGCCGGTGAAGACACAAGCGGTTAGATCGAAGGAAGGCGGTCGGGGAGGAAGAAGAGGAGTTGCGCCGAGAAGACCGACAGCCGCCCTCGCTGCGTCCGTCCGTCGCCGCCGCCGCTTGGGTTGCGCCGCCAAGCTGCCGCTGACTGGCTAGGTCTGGCGTCTCGCCGGCCAAGCACGATCTCGCGCCACCGTCGCCGCGCCATCTCCATCTTCCTCCGCACGGCCGCAGCCGGATCCAGCTGCCGCATCGCCGCCGGGCTGCCGCCGCCGAGTCGCCACTGGACCGGAGTGGCGGATCCGCCACGCCGCCGCCGCCGCCATCGCCGCTCGGATCCATGCAAGTCGCCGCCGCCGCCGCTCGACGCCCTCCGCTGCTGCAGCCCGCCGCCGCTGGTCCGCCTGCCGAGCCTCGTCGCAGTAGCTCCTCGACCGGCCGCTCGATCGGCCGCATCATCGGCATGATCGGCGATTGCCGGATCGCGCCGCCTCGAGCCGCCGCCGCCGATCGCGCTGCCGCCGCCACTCGCTCCGTCGTGCCGCCGCCTTCGCCGCCGGGCCGCCATCGCCGGATCTGCGGCAGCTCGCCGCCGCCGCCGCCGCCGGGCCGCCATCGCCGGATCGTGGCCGCTTGACCGATGTGTCGGGCCTCATGGGGTGTCGGTCGGTTTTAAACCGACCGGTTGAGTTAAGGCAAAAAAAAAAATAAAAAAATCAAAAAATTCAAAAAAAATTAAAAAAAAACTTATTTTTGCAGGCATTATATACTCAAAGGCGCTACATGTCGTCCAACATTGTTCCGCTTGGATCCGTAGGTCGTCCCCATCGCTTGTGGCGCCGCCACCGCTTGTCTTCTACAATGGCGCGGAAGTCTCCCATTGGCGCCATGACCACCACCTAGCGACTCGAGGACGAGCCGCATGTCCGGAGGGTGTAATGTCGGGGATGTGGGCCTTGGGCCCAAGGCCTAGTCGGGTTATTATTAGGAATTAGAGATTGGTTTATAATTGAATTAGAGATTAGATTCCTTATGTTAGAGATATAATTAGAGATATGATATTAGTTACTATATCTGTTAGAGACAGGATTAGAATTAGACTCTATCTGTTAGAGACAGGATTGGAATTAGACTCTATCTGTTAGGGGGAGCCCATCTATATAATGAGGGCTACCGCATGCTATTGGATTAATCAGAAATATATCAAAGTCTTCTTCGTCTAATCTCTCTCTCTCCCACGCTGACCGCCTGGGCCGTCGGCGGCAGACGAGTGGGGAACGGCCGGCGGCGGCCACGGACGGCGGCAATGGCGGCCCAAGGCGTGGGGAGGCCTCGCGGCGGCGGTCGCGCGTCCGACGTCGGTGCAGATCCAGTGCGGGTGAAGAAGAGCGCGTCTTGATCGGCCATTGCAGTGGTAACTGCATGAGGAGGAGGGGCTGCGGCCGACGACGGAAGGTAGCCGATGGCGGCGGCCGACGACGGCGGCGGCGGGTGTGGTCTTCGACGCGAGAGGCAATGACGGTCGGGTCTGGCGCCATAGCGATTGTTGGAATGAGTGCATTGTCGTCTGTTGTTGTGTCTTTTCCGATCTGCGACCATCTTTTCGAGGATGGCATGTATGCCGAGGATGATGTCCGCTATCTTTTGTCGTGCTTCGCCATCTTGTCGGCGTTAGCCTTTATTATGGTCAACGACTCAAGATGGGATTTAGTCGTCGAAACCATGGTAGCGTAAGTCGGGAAGGATCGATCGCTCGATACAAGTTGTCATGAACCGGGTTCATGCGGGATAAACACCACCAAGAAGATGGCCAGATGGCGTCGGCGTAGAGGGAGAGAGATTAGACGAAGAAGACTTTGATATATTTCTGATTAATCCAATAGCATGCGGTAGCCCTCATTATATAGATGGGCTCCCCAATGAGATAGAGTCTAATTCCAATCGTCTCTAACAGATAGAGTCTAATTCTAATCTCGTCTCTAATGATATAGTAACTAATATCATATCTCTAATTATATCTCTAACATAAGGAATCTAATCTCTAATTCAATTATAAATCAATCTCTAATTCCTAATAATAACCCGACTAGGCCTTGGGCCCAAGGCCCACATCCCTGACACTACTAAAAAAGTATAGTGCACTTGCTACTAAAGAAGTACAGCAACAACAATGAGCCAGAGGTCAGATTGCAACGATTGTTGCACAGTAACACTCCAGCAAAAACGTCCACAAACCAGAACCAAATGTGGTGTTGTTACTTTAGTGCGCTTGCTAAGTACAGCAACAACAATGAGCTCAACGCCATATTGCAACGATTGTTGCACAGCAGCATTCTCCAGCAAAAATGTCCATGAATTAGAAAACCAAATGTGGTGCACAAAAGGCACAGAAGATCAACGGGGTCAGCTTAGTCAACACGATGATCAATGTGCATTGCATATTTAACTGCATCTGAATTATAAATATCCTGTTGTCATCTCCAATTTTTTTAGTCCAAACAATTTAAAGCTACTCCCTTTGTTTTACAATGTTTGTCCATTGTCTTGGGAAGCATCGTTCACAATACTTGTCCATTTTCGTTCAAAAAGAAAAAACAATGCTTGTCCATTGAGGAAATCAAGATTGTAGTAATTGCAACATTTCCAGTCTCTACCTCTGCTTTAATGATGTGAGAGAAAGATTAAGTGGTTATGGTATGCCATTTAACAGTGGTATGTACGATTATTTCTCATTAACTTTTCTTAAATTTGGTGCTTCCTAAGTCTATGCACATGGTAGGCTTGGAGAAATATTGTGAAATGGAGGGAGTTCTTGTAGCATAAACATTGCCTTAAGAAACTAAGGTGAAAATAATGTCAGATCCCTAAGCTGGCTTAAACAGCAGACGAAATCTAAGGTTAATATCGATAGGGTCACAACAGAGAAGTAGAACATAACAACACGGAGCAAAAACTTGAGGGTAGAACAAGAAAAGGGTACAATGAATTCTACAAAGATGAAACTTACTATTAGATGAAACTTCTTGAAGGCCTCTTTGTGACTGAATAAATTGCTTTTGTTGATCAATGTTATTTTGCTGCAAGAGCATGCCAGCTGAAGTTTGAAGTCTTTGTTGCATTGAAGGTTGCTGCTGCATCCCGAACTGCTGTTGCAGCTGATTAGGCTGAGACTGGAACTGCGACATAAGATGCTGCTGTGATTGATGAAATTGGTTGTCTTGAGATTGAGGTTGCATTAAACCCATTGATGGATGCTGAGCATGCTGTTGCTGCTGTGGTTGCTGAACTGATGCCTTTGTTTGTAGCATATGCGTCCGCTGAATGTTTGAAACATTAGGCACAGTTCCAAGAAGCTGCTGCTGCTGTAGACTTGGCATATTTGCCTGGGAGCCCAATTGCTGTGGCTGATGCAAGGGCATGGACTGCTGGTTCAACGTCAGCTGTGTTTGCTGCATATTCAAAAGATTATTTGACTGAACTGGTAGCCTCTGTTGCTGCTGCATCTCCACAGAACTATTCTGTTGACCAACTAACTGATTTTGTTGTAAATTTGGCTGCTGTCCCATTAACTGTTGCTGCTGTTGTTGCAAAGGAATGTTAGGCTGCTGAGTTGGCTGAGCCTGCTGCAGAGAAGGCTGCTGATGCATGGAAGACTGTGGTTGTTGCTGCTGCCTCACAACAGATTGCCAAGGTTGCTGGAGTAATGATTGCACAGATTCTTGTACTGAGTTCAATGGATTCTGTTGAATACCACTCTGAGTAGCTGACTGCATGGCCATTGGCTGTGTCTGCGGAATGGTGGACTGCCCAGTCTGAAGGCTAGATGACATTTGCATCATGGGTTGCTGTGAAGATTGCATCTGTGTTGACTGCAACAAAGATTGCTGCTGCTGAATGTGTGGTTGCATAAGTGAATTCTGCTGCAATTTCTGCTTCATCAATATTTGCTGCTGCTGATAAATTAATTGGTTCTGTGATTGCTGTTGCTGTTGCTGCCATCCTGCCATTTGCCTTTGTGCAGCATAAATATCCTGTGAAGCGCCTTGTGCCAAGCCATTATTCATAGTGTTTTGCGGCATGCCAGACATATTCTGCAGTGTGGATGTTTGGCTGACACCTGGCAAGCTCTGACCGAGATTGCTGAGAGAAGCTTGTACAGATGCAGAAGTATTTGGCTGTCGGGCCTGTTGCTGAGACATCAAGGGGATTGCTGATGACTGTGCTGGATTACTGCCTTGAAGAGGGAGTCCAGGTGCTGTTTCAGAAAAGATACCATATGCATGCTAAATATCTTGTGAACAAATACTTCTAGCAAAATTGTAAAAGGCATGCAACGCACTCAAATCAGCATGTTACAGATAAAATTGAGACAAAAGTGAGTTTCTGCATTAAAGCAGCACATATACTGAAGCAATTAAAGGGTTGAGCATCTGATTTACAGCTAATCATTAGTTCCTTTGGGGAAGCTAAGCAGACCACATTAACATAATCTGAAAAGTAGCAGCAAAGAGAGAACAAACATAATCTAAGAAAGAACTGAAAACAGTCCACTGTTATTTTCCTGGTTGTCACAGTGTACTAGGCGATCACGGTGCCTAACAGGTGCCTTGTCCACTAGTCGACTCGGGCGTCGCCTAATCATCGCCTGGGCAACTGTAACATTCCAAAAAGGGAACTATTGTAATTGCGAAAATTATAAAATATTTTTACTTCTTTTTCAGTGTATCTCAAAATTTTTGGTGTTTATTCAAGAATCTTGATTTGGTTCCTTGCTAAAAATTCGAATAAAGAAATCAAAATCTTGATCAAGAAGCGAGACTGTGGAAATTCAAAACCAAGAATAACAATTTAAATCAAAGTTAGTATTAAAATCTTTCCCATCCAATTTTAATATCCGAAAATTCAAATGCTGAAGTTCAAAACAAATTATCTCTCGGAACTCGTCAGTCTTGAAATTCAAATTTTGAATCCAAAATTTGAACCAAGATTTTCAAATGCAAAAACTAAATACAAATTAAAGAGTAGAATTCAAAATTGGGAAATCTTCAAAACCTTTGGGCCCTCACCCCATTCTCCTCCTGGCCTCTTCCTCCCCTTCTTTCTTTCTTCCCTCTCCCCCCTGTTCCTGCTGCCACCTGAGCCCATGGTCGACGGCCCAGCTCTGCACGACCACACCAAGCCGCCCCGGTTTCGCCTAGCTCCACCCCCGGTTTCCCCCGTCATATCCACGCCAGCTACCCCTACCACCAGCCTTGCTTGCGCCCGCTGCTTTCGCTGCGGCGCCATACGTGTGGCCACCGCCGGCGTTACTCCTCGCCGACGCCTCCGCTCGGCGTTTCTCCTCTGCGCTTGTCTTCATTTCGCCAGCGGCCAACCACCCCTCCCCGCATATAAGGCTTGAGCTCACCCTTGCCCCTCTTGCCTTGCCCTCCTCTTCTTCCCCAGGACGAGCTTAGCGCGAGCCACCCCACGCTCGAGCCAGCTAGCCACCACCCCCCTTTCCGACCGCTCCGACGAAGCTCCCCATGAGCCACCTACGTCACGGCGTGCCCCTGGACACTTTCTACCTTCCCCCTCGGTTAATTGAAGTTCCATCACCGGAGCCCGCCGCGCCTACTCCTTCGCTTCCGGTCGACCACCACCATTTCCGCCGCCATCTCCTCCTCGGCCAACCTCCCTCCGATTCCTCGCCTTGGGAGCACCTCCCAAGACCCTCGAGCTTCCCAACCGCCGCCCGCACCTCCCATTGCCCAAGCTCCTCCCTCCGCGCGAGCCTCCCCGCACCGCCCATGGTCTCTGTCGTGGCCGACCTCACCTTCCTTCACCCAGAGCCCCACAGGTAAGCTCCTGTGGCTTCCTCTTCCTCATGCTCCCCCTCTCTCCCTCCACCATCGTCGCTGACGGCCTCCCCACACCCCCGCTCCCCACCGCCGCCGCCATGGCGCCCTGGCAGGCTGCCACCCCTGTGGGCATCCTCGCCTCGGGGTTCCCGTGGCCACCGCCACCCTCCTCCCGGCCAACCCCGCCGGCGATGCCGCCTGCCCCTACGTCGTGCCCTCCCTATTTTGGATGACTCCTCCCCACTGTTCTCAACCGCCAAGCCCTCTCGGTCGCTCTCCTCTTATGACTTATGACAGGTGGGTCCGACTAGATAATTACCCCTTTGCTTGGTTGCATGTCTACATCTCCTTTCATCCTATGACTAAATGGATTAAGGTGTATTCAAAAGAACAATGTGATAAAATATGATTTGCAAATAATAATGAGAACAAGAATTTAATTGTAAAATTATAATGGAGACTCTGGCAATCTAAAATTTAAAAACTTAACCTTGGGTAATTACATGGCAATAAGGATTATTAAATTAATCCCCATATAAAAATTAATAAAAGCAAGGTTATGCCATGAACTAATTTCCTATCACCAAGTAATTAACATGAAGATAATCAAAATAATAATATGGCTAAAAGATTTAATTACGAAGCTTAATAAAATATTTATGCCCATTTAATCTTGCCTAAGTTCATGACAACCAAGAAAATGGCAATAAAGATAATTGACGTAATAATTTGAATAAATGTAGAGTAATTTTCACACTTTAAATAATGATAATTTAATCTACCTTGCTTAATAAGAGCATCTCTCAAAAACATTTTACATGCCACATATACTATCAAGTGTGGTTTGCTCATCTCTAAAATCATGAAAACTCTCTTCTCAATAGCACTTAAAATAATTGTGGTAAAGTCTCCAATATTTATCTTAAAATGCTAGGATTTAAAATAACGGATGTTTGTGATTAAGAATTCTTAAACATGAATAAGGACCCATTAAATCCTTATCTCAAATCCCATCTCTAATCAGATAACTCCAGAATAACTGTAATCAGTAATATTTATCTTAAGCCCACATCTTCCAAAAGATGCGTAAAATAACATTTCTTGTGCCAATCACATCCTTAATGGAGGAGTCTTGCCAAAATGCAATCTTGCATAATTATTAAGCATGCAATCCCTATCTCAGGATTTAAATTCGTCAATAATGGTTAAGAATAATTATTAATGCAAGGGCAGATCTTATCAAAGAACACAACAACCTCCCAATGTATCGTAAACATTGATCATTATTAACGAATCTGTTAAATCAGCAAATAATCACCTTTGCTCCAAATAGTAATTGGTTAAATGACCAACCCCATACTTTAATTTAAGCTATTAACTTAATGGTTCAAGTATCTGGCAGTGCGCCTCTCAAACAATTATCGCGTCTTAAGCTAATTCAACCAATTAAGAATATACATATCTTATGTGAAGCCCGCATCCTAAAAATCAGCAAGCTTTGACCCTCGTCGGATCATACCCTGTATCCCAGTTGAACTCTCCCATCTATCCGTAGGTCTCGCCTAACCTAGAGAACTTCCTTAATAAATATAAATTGAATAAAGAAGCTATTAATTAAATAGATCGAAACCTGGTATCTTGTAATCGGCTGTGTCACGCCTTGGCCTCAGATTGTAGGTGTGTGCTGCAGGAAGCCGTGAACTGGAGGAGGACGTGGGCGCCGTGCCGGAAGAATTGAGAAACCTAGGGTTTCTCAACGAGATCAGGGATAGAGAGGTGGCTGGACCATATGAAGATCCGTCAGACAGATAGATGGAGGGCAGGAATTGAAGAGGAAGAGATTCAGATTGAGGTAATACTTCTCTGCCTTTATTGATATGATTCATCCTCTTTATATAATAGAGAGAGGACCGGTTTCGGGATACTTTCACAATCCAACCCAAACCGAATACAATTCTACTAAGTTAGCTAAACCGAGTCCTATACGACTTGCTAATACAATTAACTTGGAAACCCAAACCCTAACCTGCGGTAGAGTCCAGAGGCGGTGCAGATGTCGCCTCTGGTCGCTGGGATGACGCTCCTCCCAAATACCTTGCCGAACTGCCACCGACATTTCTCCTCCTCGACAAGAAGCTCGTCCTCGAGCTTGAAAAGTGGATAGCGACGACTAACCGATCCGGGGGCTCCCAAGTGGCCTCGGTGGTGACATTCCTTCCCAATGCACTAACACCTCCCTCTCCATTAATCGCCCGGCGCGAACAACATGATGTGGAATTGGAGCAATCCGTCCATGGAGCATCGTGGTAAAGCCGAATTTCATGGGGAGGTGTGCCATGGTAATGTTTGAGCAAATTGACATGGAAAACGTCATGAATTCGTGCACGGGCTGGTAACTGCAGGCGATATGCCACATCGCCAATCCGTTCCACGATCTGGTATGGACCATAATAGCGAGGCGCCAATTTGCGGTTCACATTGGGGGCTAGTGATAACGCTTGGCGCTGATGGAGCCGGAGCCATACCCATTGTCGATCTCAGTAAACGCCCTATGCTTGGCATCATAGGCCTGCTTGTGGTGTTGCCGAGCCAACGGGAGGCGATCCTTGATATCGCAAGCAATTGATCCTCTCCAAGAGAAGCGATCGACGGCTTGTAAAGCGAGTTGTCATGGACGAATGTGGTCGGGCGTTGGAGGGTCCCCGACCAGACCACCTTGAAGGGGGTCTCTTGCAGCGATGTTTGGAAGGACGTGTTATAACAGTATTCTGCCCATGGCAACCAGCGAACCCACTGGCGTGGACGATCTCCTGTCAGGCAGCGAAGGTACATAGCAATGATTTTGTTAGTCACCTCTGACTGGCCATCGGACTGCGGGTGGAAGGCGGAGCTCAAGTGTAGTTTAGTTCCGTCAACCGAAAAGCTCGACCAAAGTTCTTGGTGAACCTGGATCGCGATCACTCACAATGGGCGAGGGATACCATGCAAGCGGACGATCTCATCGAAGAATATCCGCCACCGAACTTGCGGTATAGGGTGAGCCAATGGGAGAAGTGTGCATATTTGGAGAACCGGTCAATCACGGTGAGTATCATCGATTTGCCATTAACTCGCGGCGATCCTTCAACAAAATCCATGGCAATGTCATCCCAAATGCGTGAGGGATTTGTAAGGGCTGCGAAGGCCTAGGATGAAAGTGCGGGTTTGTTGCGTTGGCAAATTTGGCAAAACGGACAAAGTCCTCCACTAGTCATTGTCGGTCTTTTGGCACATGGAAATCACTCAAGGCGATGTAGTGTCTTGAACTCCCTCATGGCTCACTTGTATGGGTGTCGCGAATTGATGATGCGGAGGCGGACGGCGAGGGCACATGTACTGTGATCGTTGTGAAGTAGCAAACCGTCGGAGATTTGCCAAGGCGCCCGAGAGTTCCCTCACGGACTTGTGTGCAGAGCCACCAACGCGGATCGGATGCATTAGCTCGACGCAGTCGTGAAATAAAGCAAAATCCGTCAGGAAATAGCGATTAGTGATCCGGTTTCTTCCGACAATGAGACAATCGTCGCCACGGTATTTAGTCGCCCGGCTTGAACTCGATAAGGAAATCATAGCCGAATAGCTTCTTCGACCAGGTGTTGTGGAATGGTTGAGAGCCGTTGATCGAGCAAGAACTTGAGGCTATAGTGATCGGTCTTGACTATAAATCGGCGTCCCACAAGTATGGCCTCCAATGTCCGACCGCCATTCGAGTCCCATCGCCTCGTTCATATCTTTCGCGAGATGTGCATGTCGGGCAGCCAACACTGATCATTGAAGGCGATGGGCCCGTGGCCTTGGTGTAACTCTGACCCGATCTGGGATCCCGACGCATCGCACTCCACTATAAACTCAAGTTCAAAGTTCGGAAGTTGCAATCTTGCGCCGTGGTGAGAGCATCTTTGAGGGATCGAAATCTTTGCTGCGCCTCATCTTCCATGAAAATCGTCCTTCTTGAGAAGGCGTGTGAGTGGTTACGCTATCGTCCGAAACTTTGAATGAACTTGCGGTAGTATCCCGCCAAGCCGAGAAATCCTCGAAGGGCTCGAGCAGGCGTGGGGTTGGCCGATCTTGCACGGCTTGCACCTTGGTAGCATCCATGGCCACTCCATCGCCAAATAACATGACCCAAATATGCGACAGATGATTCGCCAAAGAAACACTTGGAGCGCTTGAGGTAAAGCTGGTGTTGTTGGAGGAGCCAAGGAGGGCGCTCGAAGCGTGGCGAAGATGCTCCACCCATGACGGATCAGAATCGGGATGTCATCAAAGAAGACCAGGACAAATCGGGCGCAAATATGGGCGAAGAATGCTATTCATGAGTGCTTGGAATGAGGTGGTGCATTAGTTAGGCGAAGGGCATGACCGAAACTCAAAGAGGCCCTCGTGGGTGCGAAAAGCCGTCTTTTCAA
This sequence comes from Bonia amplexicaulis, assembly GCA_036346245.1. Lineage (NCBI taxonomy): Eukaryota > Viridiplantae > Streptophyta > Magnoliopsida > Poales > Poaceae > Bonia > Bonia amplexicaulis. The sequence goes on from CM070736.1 coordinate 29,086,431, forward strand.
TGTCTGGAGGATGCATCCTTACTTGATGATATCCCGGGCGAAGGTCCAATTTAGTGAAGAACTTGGCTCCTTTTAATTCATCAAGAAGTTCATCTACAACCGGGATTGGAAACTTGTCTTTAATGGTTTGGTTGTTGAGAGCCCGGTAGTCCACACAAAATCGCCAGGTGCCATCGTGCTTCTTCACTAATAAGACTGGCGAAGAGTAAGCAGAAGTGCTTGGGCGTATAACCCCTTGCTGTAGCATCTCTCCACATTGACGTTCTAGCTCATCCTTGAGAAGCTGAGGGTAGCGATAAGGACGAACAGAGACTAGTCTTGCCCCTGCACAAGATGTATGTGGTGGTCACGTGTTCGAGCGGTGGTAGCCTTGCGGTGATGCAAACAGCCATCAAATTCTTGGAGCAATGTGTCCATCAATGTCGGTCCCGAGATGTTGCAGACCTGCGGTAACTCTTGTGCATTTTGAAGTCCACACCATTGGACCTTATGATCTCCCCTCCAGAACATCATACTCAGAGTATCAAAGTCCCAGTATGGGTCCCAACGCATGAGCCACTTGCACGCCAAGGACTATGTCAAATCCGTCCAACGGAAGAGAATAACAGTTGATGGAGAAGTGTTCTTGATCAATCTGTAACTTCACTGCAGGGCAAAATCTCGAACTTTGCACCACATCGCCGTTAGCAACCAAAGACCGCAACCCTCGTCGTGGTTGAGCAGAGAGGTTGGCGCTTCGGCGGTGCTGCGAACGAAATGTGTGTGGAGCCGAGTCCATGAGCTAGCGAGGTTGCGCCGCCCACAACCACTTTGAGCGCATGGTCCGCGCTTTCGGTGTAATCCCGATCGCGATATAGTGAAATCTGCGGTTCGCCTTCTTACGGGTGGCGTCCCAATCTGCGTCATCGTCGAGCCACCCGGGAGCAAATAGCATGAACGATAAAGCTTAACAGCGGTGGTAGGGTGTAAATTTCTCATCGCGGTTGAAGCGAGCCTGCAGTTCTCGTTGCTCCATCTCTTCTGGCGTGAGAAAACGGCGTTGAAGCGTCCGGCGGGTCGTCTTGCACCGCGCCCCCGTGGCGAGATTAGGGCTTGGTCTTTGGAAGAGGCGGGCGGCGAGCGATTTGGTGGAGGCGGTGAGCGGGGCTGTTGCCGCTATCGTGTTGGGCCGGTCTTGAGATTGGTCGTGGTTTTCTCGGCGTGATGCTCATATCTTGTCCAATAACTGCGCTCGCTTCTCGTAGGCGAGCAAGGCCATTGCCATCCGCAAGTTGGCCGGATTTTGAAGTTCCACATCCGTGCGAATTGGTTCTCGATCTGGTGTGAATAAGCTGGACTCTTGTCTTGATTGAAGGTGCTCAACCCGGCAGAGGATAGCGAGAAACTTCTGTTGGTATTCTTCCACCGTGCCGGTTTGAGTTAATTCCTTCAGTTCGCCCAGAGGGTTGTGACGGATTGATGGCGGGAACCCGAGATTGATATAATCCTTGAAGCAGCCAATTGGGCTCTCCTTCATCCTCTCCGTTGATAATACCATTGTTGCGCCACTTCGAGCAGATGGTATGATGCCAGCCAAACTTTTTCACTTTCCAATGTTTTACGCACGAAAGAATTGTTCACATCTTTGACCGACTCATTGGATCCCTTTGTCCGTCAGGAAGGAAATTCCAATGTGGAAAACGTGGAGGTTTCTCGATTCTTGGACCCTCCGCTCCCCAATTGAGTTCTTCTTTGGGATGTTCCCTCACAAGCGGCAGTAGCCCATCTCCTATGGGTCGTTTCTCTAATGCCATCAACCGATTCGCAACCTCTTCCCCTTTGTTCTGCTGACTTTCTACGATTTTCATCATAGCTTCAACCCTTTTGGTCAGACTGTCCAAATTTGTTGCCGTTGTTGCTAACTGCTCATATAGCGCTTCCATCTTGTCGTCAGCCATGAGCTCTGATACCAAGTTGTCACGCCTTGGCCTCAGATTGTAGGTGTGTCTTTGCGAAGCCGTGAACCGGAGGAGGGCGTGGGCCGTCTTGGGAAGAATTGAGAAACCTAGGGTTTCTCAACGAGATCGAGGATAGAGAGGTGGCTGGACCATATGAAGATCCGTCAGACAGATAGATGGAGGGCAGGAATTGAAGAGGAAGAGATTCAGATTGAGGTAATACTTCTCGCCTTTATTGATATGATTCATCCTCTTTATATAATAGAGGAGAGGACCGGTTAAGCCGGATACTTTCACAATCCAACCCAAACCGAATACAATTCTACTAAGTTAGCTAAACCGAGTCCTATACGACTTGCTAATACAATTAACTTGGAAACCCAAACCCTAACTGCGGTAGAGTCGAGGCGGGCAGGATCTTGCCTCTGGTCACTCGATGACGTCTCCTCCCAAATACCTTGCAGAATCTGCCCGATACGACGGTGTGTCCACGCCATACTCCAATCTTAAGCGGTATATTCTTGCAAATATTCCTTCAACATCTCATACCCTCAATCATGGCAAAATAAAAATATGCCCAATTAAATCTAATTGAACTTTTGAAGTTATTTGGATTTATTTGGTCTTTTGTTTTGTTTGCCATGTATTAGAATCTGAAGTCTCGAAAAAGCGATAAGTTCGAGTAGGGATCAAGATTTGGGTAAAAGCGAAGACCAGGATTCAAGACAACTGGTTGAGCAAGCTTTGAAGAAGATCAAAGCCGTGGTAACCCAAGCAAGGCAAGTCATCACTTTGATCATATTGATACTATATGTTATAAAAAAGCATGTTCATTTAAATTATCAACTTACATGTTTAATTTATTATACAAATGTATGTCAAAACTTAAGGTAGCTACACCCCTACTTGATGATGTAGTAATATTACTAATATGCCATTTCTTGACACATGAAATACATAATCCTTGTCACCCTAAATGTTAATGATAACTTTACTAGCTATAGGTCATATTAAAATGGCATAGGCTGTGACCCGGATACTTCCTCAACCGGTGATCAAGAAGAAGAGGGTTCCAATGTGGAGATTAATTCACGCCAAGGCGCGATCGAAGAGTGGTGGTTTTGGCCCTTCTGGGCCGCCAATCACTAGGCGCAAAACAAAGTTATCGGGAGTTTGGGTGCAGCAGAATTTGAAAAGATCTCCCACCATGCACAGGGCTGCTTTCGATAAGCTTTTCGACGAGCCTCTCTCGCCCACCTCAACGCTCTTCTTGCAATCTTTGGCTGGGTGGCGGACGAAGAGGCACAAGTCCGCTCGGCCGGCAGCCTAGTGGCAGGCTGTTAGTGGATTTTGGTTGGTCTTGTGTCGCCCCTTATCCGTCTTAGATGAATCCAACCTCTATCCTAATTTGGAGCTCGTGGTTTGAATAGTGCGGACCGGCGTAACTCGGTCCGCGATGTGATATTCTTCATGACGACATAGTTTGCTTGCAAGAAACAAAGGTGGCTGGGTTTCGCCGCTTGTTTCTCTCTGTCTTTGGGACCACTACATGGACTTTGTTGTTCTACCGGCTGATGGCACACGTGGTGGGATTATTTTGGCTTGGAAATACTATACTTGTCAACTGTTGGCGGTAGGGTGGATACTTTTTCTCTTTCGGTTCATGGAGCAGGCGGTCGGCGGTGGTTCACAGGAGTGTATGGCCCTCAACAAGATGAAGAAAAGATTATTTTCCTTCAAGAACTCAGAGATGTTCGGGCAATTTGCAGCGGTCCATGGCTGGTTGCAGGTGACTTCAATCTCATCTTTCAAGCTGAGGATAAGAATAATGACAATCTCAACCGTGCCTTAATGGGGCGCTTTAGACGGTTTCTGGATGACACGTGTGTCAAGGAAATTCCACTTTTGGGACGCAAGTTCACTTGGTCGAATGAAAGATCTACCCCAACCTTGGTCAGATTGGACAGGGCATTTCTTTGTCTTGAGTGGGATGAAATCTTCCCGACTCAATTCTGCGAGCTTGGCTTCGTGGTTTCTGACCATTGCCCTCTCCTCCTTTGCCTCAAAATGAATCTGAAAGGTAAAAGACGATTCCACTTTGAAAGCTTCTGGCCTAAGATAGAGGGGTTTCAGGAAGCAGTACAGCAGAATTGGAGTGCCCCCGTGGCGGTGTTGTGCCCGGTTGAGCGCCTGTACCTGAAGCTGCAGAGATTAAGTAAAGGCTTACAACGTTGGAGCCATAGAAAAGTTGGAAACATCAAGCTACAACTAGAAATTGCCAAAGAAATTCTTCACCGGCTAGAGATTGCAAGAGATTGCAGGCCTCTCTCTCAGGGTGAGGACTGGTTAAGAAAAAAATTAAAACTGCATTGCCTCGGTCTGGCCTCCCTGGAAAGATCCATTGCCAGGTTGAGGTCCCGAATTACCTACCTGAGAGATGGAGATGCTAATTCTTCTTTCTTCCACCAGCACTCTCGGTTCAGAAAGAAAAAAAAATTCATTGGTAAATTGTTGGTAAATGGCAACGTTGTTTCTGATCATAGTGACAAGGAGCAGGCGGTGTTCGATTTCTATGTTAATCTTCTTGGTAAAGCCCATGACAGAGATCTCGCCTTCGATTTGTCCTCGTTCCATACCCAAAATCAAAATCTAGACTGTTTGGAGGAGCCCTTCAGTGAGGAGGAAGTCTGGAACACAATCAGAAACATGCCACTTGATAAGGCGCCTGGCCCGGATGGTTTTACGGGCCGTTTTTACAAGTCTTGTTGGGTCTTTATCAAAGACGAGGTGATGGCTGCCCTGGCCGCTGCTCACCAGGGTCATGTCTTTAAGTTCAAGCTCCTAAACACCGCCTTCATCACCCTGCTTCCTAAGAAAGCTGATGCTGCCCTTGTGAAAGATTTCCGCCCCATAAGTCTTATACACAGTTTCGCTAAATTGACGGCAAAGATCATGGCCAATCGGCTTGCACCTATACTTCCTAGATTGGTTTCAATCAACCAGAGTGCTTTTGTGAAGGGGCGGTGTATACAGGACAATTTCCTTTTAGTTCAGCAAATGGCTAAAGTTCTGCACAGAAAGAAGGAGCCGCACATTCTTCTTAAACTGGATATCTCCAAAGCCTTCGACTCGGTTTCCTGGCCCTTCCTTATTGACGTGTTACTCCATCTGGGTTTTGGTCGCCGTTGGTGCAATCTTTTGTGCCTGCTCTTATCCACTGCTTCTACCAGAATTTTAGTTAACGGGGAACCTGGTGAACCCATTTTTCATCAACGTGGGCTTCGCCAGGGTGATCCCCTCTCTCCCATGCTGTTCATTTTGGTAATGGACGTGCTCAACTCTCTAGTGAATCAGGCCACCCAAGAAGGTTTTCTACAGCCACTTGCAGTGCAGCGGCCTCAGCAGCGTATCTCCTTCTATGCCGATGATGTGGTGATGTTCCTTCGGCCTAATGCTAATAATCTCATTCTCATCAGAGAGCTGCTTGATATTTTTGGACATATCAGTGGGTTGGTGACTAATCTTGCTAAGAGCTCGATTACTCCCATCCGTGCGACCTTGAAGAGCGGAGTTGGTGTCCAATCTTTTGGCTTGCGAGATAAAAGATTTTCCTTGCACTTATTTGGGTCTTTGACTATCAGAAAGCCCTCCAAAACTGAATTGCTCAAACTAATTGATAAAGTGGCTGATAATCTTCCGAACTGGAAGGCATCTCTCATGAATCGTGCTGGTCGGCTCATCACTGTGAAAGTTGTTCTAACTGCTATTCCTATATACCTCATGATTCTTGTTGGATCTTCCTAAATGGGTGATTAAAGCTATAGATAAAAGACGCAGGGTTTTCTGGGTCGGTCATGAAAAAGGCTAATGGTGGAAGTTGCACGGTCTCTTGGGATCTTGTAAACCCCTTGCGTTTGGTGGCCTTGGCATTCATAACTTAGAATTTCTGGGTTGGTCACTCCGTATTCGTTGGCTATGGCTTGAGAAAACTGATGCTTCTCGCCCTTGGGCCGGTTTGCCCATTCATGTGCCGCATAACGCCCGAGCCCTCTTCAAGGTGGCTGTGGAGTCTTTGGTTGGAAATGGCAAAAATACTATGTTCTGGACTGATAGATGGTTGGGTGGAAAAACCTTAGAAGAATTAGCTCCTAACCTTCTCAAAGCAGTCACTAAGAGAGCTATTAACAACGCATGCGGTTGCGAATGCTATTGTTGGTCGTCGGTGGGTTTCGGATATAAAGGGTGCTCTGTCGGTCCACGTGCTTCATGAGTATCTTCGATGCGGGACCTAGTAAATGACTTCCCAATTCAACCAGAGGTAGCTGATCAGCATCATTGGAAGCTCTCCAAATCTGGATCCTATACTAGTAAATCGGCTTATGAGGCTTTCTTCTTTGGCACAACTCGGTTTGCACCGTGGAAGAGAGTTTGGAAGTCTTGGGCCCCCCTTCGTTGCAAATTCTTCATCTGGCTTGCTATTAAGAATCATTCTTTGGACACCGATCGACTTGCCAAAAGAGGTCTCCCACACTCGTTGCTTGCCCCTTTGTGACCAAGAAAATGAAGTCGTACAACACTTGTTAGTCTCCTGCGTCTTTACCGTCGGGTTTGGTTTATAATCCTTGAAGCTCGGCTGGCCTCAATTGCTCCTCACCAACCTCAAAGTTCTCAAGTGGTGGTGCCAAGGTGTGAAGGGTGTAGCAAAGGTCATCGAAAAGGGATCAATAGCCCGATCATCCTTGTCTCTTGGGAAATCTGGAAGCATCGAAATGATGTGTCTTTAATGGCACCACCAAGCATCTACCTTCTTGCAGACTATCAGCGATGAATGCATTTTGTGGTGCAGCAGTGCAAAAGGTCTTCGAGGAGTTGCTTGCTAAGGCATAGCCGTCTTAGATGGGTCGTGGGGTTTTTAGTTTTTGCTAAGGCTATTGTGTGTGTGTCTCCTGGGTGAGTGTGTGTGGGGATTCCTTCCCTTTGTTTTCCTTTTTCTTCTTAATGAAATGATATGCAGCTCTCCTGCGTATTCGAGAAAAAAAAAATGGCATGCTAGTCTTGTCAAGTTCAGGGCACTAGTTGCCCTGATCATCAATCTTTAAACATGAAAACCTGTTTTGGGACAGTCACGAGATGTAAGTGACTGATAATTTGTGACAACTGGATTTATGCTTCTCAAAAACCCTAAAAACCTGTTATACCTGTCTGGGCGGATGGAAAGAGAGGTTGATTCTGATGTCACACGAGAAATTGTGGTTGTGGAATGAATTGCCCGAACAAATTAAGGACTTAATCCTGTGATGACCTCTCCGTGTAAAACAGTACTACCACAAGTTGGCAAAGTGTAGGCTTGGCTGACTAATTTACTAGACCCTCTAAGTAATCTCATAGAAGACCGGTGTAGGAGGATAATGAAAATCCGACTTGAATGGGACACCAAGTAAATGTAATGTTGCCAGGGCTAGCGTATGTGGAGAGTGGAGTCCAACTGCGCTAATCTATGGTGGAACATCCCGTATAATGTATGGGACCCACTACGTGTGGGAGCAACCCATATGGGTGAGATACTAGGGAGCAAGGAATGGTAAAGGTCTTGTGACAATCTCTCGATCTACGTGACCAACGAATCATGTGGGCCCATCGGGTTGATTCTCTTGTGAGTAAAGATGTACAATCTCTGTAGAGTTTAAACTGTTTGAACAGCTGTACCCACGGTCAAAGGCGGATATGAGAACTTTCTTGCGTTAGTTTTATTTCAAAAACCTTTATGGATGGGATGAAAACTTTTCGGCCTGAGGTAACCCCGACATTAATTTTTCCTGGAGGGAACTGTACTCCAATGGTGAAAACTTGCATTTGCTGGAGGTAACCATACACTGTAAAAGGTGGATATAACCTGGGCTATAATTATTATTGCATTCTCACAATCAACTTTATAAAATCTGTTTTAATTAAAACTGTTAAGTCTCAGAAATTTTTCTACTTATTGTACTTTCACAACAATGCTTTTAGCATTAAAAGAACCTCAAACCTCTCTTGACAACCTTGCGTCTACTATTATTGCATCATGTGTGGTGACTTATTGAGTACCGTTGTACCCATTCTTGCTTAATTACCATCAATCAGTCAGGAAGAACGACAAGTCCTGCTGTGCATTGAAGGAGTTGACAGAGCTGGAAGTCGATGAGGCTAAGGACTAGGTCGTGAACCCCAATTGGCTGTTTGTGGGCAAGTCCTGAGGGTCCCGCCTGTGTGAAGTTTCCGTTGCTGCATTTTATTGATTTCGGCCTAATCGGGCCATAAGTAAGTTATTACTATATTATCTACGCTTCCACATGATATATTTTTGGTATACAGTAATGTATCTGTGAGTACTATCTACTGATCCGGGGAATAGCGCGGTGGAATCACAGAGGATCTGGATTTGCTAACCCGAGGTCCGACAACAACATAAGACGAACATAAAGGCATGCATTAAACAGCAAATTATAAAGGTCAGCACTAGAGAAGAGAGCGTCAACAGCAAAGCACAGAGCAGAGGGCAGCAGAGCAGAGAGCATCAGCAGCACTACATTTTTACACACTACAATTCTACACTAGTGAAGAGAGTAGCAGAGCACACAGCAGAGGGCAGCAAAGCACAAGCAGCAGAGCAGACTAGATCAGGGAAAAGGGGAGGAGGAACAAAGCAGAGCAGATTGGAGCGAAAGGGGAAGAAGCTCACCATGGCCGCTCAGATATCCTGGGCGCTCGCCTAACTGGCCAAGGAGAGGCGAACCTCCATGGCGTCCACGGCGGGGCACCTTTGCACTTAGGCGATGTTTAGACGACACCATGACAAACTGACAACCATGGGTATTTTAACTCAACAATCACAGTACTGTACTCTAGCTCCAACCTAAAGTTAAGTTACTAAAACCTACTATGGTATAATCATTTAATAAGCACATCATTTCACACAGCATTAATTGAACACCTAGGTTATAATGGATCATAAATTTAGCAACAACAAAATTTCTCCTTCAAAAGACACAATGAGCAATAAAAGAAAAGGTGACTAAGAAAATGCAAATTACATGGACAACATGTGTTAGTAGTACCAGATATGCAAACCATCCATGACAAAAGCTAGATGCAAAACTCTTATACATGATAGCCCCATCCATCAGGTGGTTTTCCCACTTTACAAATGGAGCATGATTATCGCCATAAAATGCATAGGGCCACCATTTAATGCAATCAGCAATTTTCATCATCCATAAATCGCAAGGTTGCCACAGCTAATGTAGTAATGCATAACCAAAAGGTGAAGATGATAGCACGTAGAATGTACAACACTCAGTTTACTGCATATGATACCTGGACCAAATGAATTTTGATTTGGAATCACTTGTGCATTTCCAGGAGGTTGTTGTGGGCCTTGTGGCTTTGGTGCCTCCATAGAAAGCATTGTCAGAGAACTCTTCCGCAAATAATCAGACTGAGTAATGCAAAAGAAAACAATGTTAACTCTTAAGTTTTATACTAATGCTAACTTGCCAACCATAAGTTCTGGTATGATTAGCACAGTTGAAAGGAATTGCTTAAAAAATCATTTTACTCGTGCAGTCATGCAAAAACACTCATATAGGCAGCAAACCACTTTGCCACAAATAACCATACAAACAGGAAATCCAAATGAAAATAGTGACACAGTGTACCCCCAACCAAATAAGTCCCTTTGAAAATGTTTAGCACAATGGAGTGGAAGCAATACGATGAAGCCTTTTCCAACACAAAATGGAAGGAGGGAGTAAACTCTTGTTGATGTTTGGTCCAGGATAAATGACTGTATACTATTGTGTATCCCATGATGGACTTGCATAAATAATTTCTCTTTAACATAAGGTTGTTTACTTGTTTAGACATATAACAATTTCGGACACATGGGCAACTTATACAAACATGAACTCGCAGAACAATGGACTGAAGTAACTCAATGTACAACACTCGTAAATTCAACATGGTCATTGACAAAAACCTAGCTCGTGATTCATTCCATCATTTATGTTAACACCATGGTTGTTACGGCGACCACGGCGACCACGGCGAGTGGTAGTCGCCTGGACGCCTAGGCGACGTCCAGGCGAGCGCCGCGTATCGTCTCATACGGTCATCTCATACCCCCTCGTGCCCTCAATACGGTCTCAAACTCTCATAGCCCCTCGGCCTCGGTCGCTCTGCCTCCTCATATGCCGCTCCCGAGTCCCGACCTCTCCGCCTCCGTCTCTCTCCCAGAGCTCTCCGCCTCTCTGTCTCCCATGCCTGACCTCTCCGTCTCCCGTCGCCGCCTCCGCGCCCGCCTCCTCTCCCCGCCGCCGCCTCCCGTCCGCCTCCTCTCCCCGCCGCCTCCGCGTCGGCTCCTCTCCCGCCGCCTCCCGTCGCCTCCTCTCCCGCCCGCCGCCTCGCCCGCCTTCCTCTCCCGCCGCCGCCTCCGCGTCGGCTCCTCTCCCGCCGCCTCGGCTCAGATCCCGCCGCCTCGGCTCCCCACGCGATCTCAGACCCTAGCCGGCGTCAGCAAGGATCAGCGAGGCGGCGACCATGGCGCCTCCTCGGCGCCGCCAGACGCCTAGGCGACATTGTAACAACCATGGTTAACACAATGACAACATTTAAAATCTCAGTTACTATTTATATGATACTTTATGTGAAAATGCTACAGAAACTAGGATGTGTTCCCGGTGGTTGAGTGCGGTCACGACACACCCATGGCTCGAGTTTGAGTCCGGGCCCGCAGAAGAAATTGGGATTTGTTCCCAAGCGCGGGGAAAAATTAGGATTCCGGAAAATAACTTTGGTGGCGGGTTCACTGCCTTCGCTGGGGGGCGTGTTCACCAAGGTCAAAAAAATATGAAAATGGTAAAAGTACTTCAAATCCACCTAAAAAGTCTTTTAGAACATTTGTCGATCAACATAGCCTGCTTGAACCCCATAATTAAAAGTTCTTGCTCCGCCCCTGGAAGCTTAGCAAAGTTAGGCTACATGTACCTGGTTGGTGGCTGCAGTATAAATCTCCTCTTCAAATCGCACAGCGATTTTTTGAAGTTCGTTCAGCCCCTCAGGCACTGATAATGGTATATGCTTCTTTAGAGTCTCCATTCTACGCATATAATGCAACATGTGAATACAATGACAGATATATTGCTTTTCCAAGGCTTTCTGCAACAATATATGGCATGTAACTTGCAAACAGCTACAACATTCCAGGCATCCATTGCAAGAACAGACTTGCCAAAAGTGGCACATGCATGATCCAAAAATGCAAAAGGGGGAAAAAAGAAAGGCCGTTCGCCATCATACACTTGATCTAGTCATTACTCGTGACCATGTGAGGAAGATCCCTTAGGGAACCAGATGACTTAAGTGACTCGTTTGAGAACAAGATTACATCTCCTACCACACTAGTAAATTATACCCGTGGTTTCCCCAAATGCGATGAAAAATATATCACCTCCGTGTTATACTTCATTGGTGTACATCATGGTGTGTGTTTATGGTCTAAGTTATAATCTTATCACACGGAATTTGTAAATTTTCGTGAATAAGTTACATGTGTTTAGTTGTTAAAATAGAGTTTCAATTTTATGAGGTAATTAGGTGGATTATTTTGAGATGAATTTCGACCTAAGAATGATTAGTTAAAGATGATTAGTTAACTTAATCCCCCAGTAGGGAATTTCGACCTAAGAATGGATCGACGACGAATCTATTGTTGTTCCTGTGGCTATGGGTATGGATAGATCAAAGTAAGCTGTATCGATGGCCAAATTGACCCGAAATCTTTTTATTTCGAAAGAGGGGAAAAGAGGAAGAGGAAGAAGGGATCCCTCAATTTAGATAGTAGGAGTGAGGGGATGAAAGGGGAAGCAAATCAAATCAATTACAGGGTAAAGTAGGGTAGGGTTTGCGTACATATTGTTGACGATCCTGCTGCGCGCCTCGGGCTGGAGCTGGGCGCGCCAGTCGCCTCCGGCGGGGACGGCGGCGTTAGGGTTGACGCCGGCGGCAGGATCGGCACCCTGGGTGGGGCGCCAGTTGGCGCCGTCCATGCTTGCGTCGACTTCTCTTCGATTCGTATTGGTGGTTTGGATTGGATTGGATTGACGAGCAACTCGATGGGTGGATGGACGACGGCGACGACAACGAGGAGGAGGAGCAAGTCAGAGAGAGAAACAGAAGAGGCGTGGCCGAGTGGTGTGGTGGGCTTGGCGGCGGCGACGACGGCTCTCTCGTCTCGTCTCGAATCAATTAGAGGAAGCCAGGAAGGTGACCCGTACTAGCAGTAGACGGAGTCAAGTTCAAAGAACCTTCCTCAAACGATGACTCAAAAGAGAATCATCGAGTTGTGATTTAATGCTTTTCCACTATACTGTGACTTATACTAATTTTAATGTAATAAAGTGACAAGTAGCTAAAATTAGGTTCCGCTCGTTTCGGTTTCAGCTTCTGGTTTATTTTTTACTATTTACAAATTTTGTCTTTTTCTAAATTTTTGGTTTTTTTGAGCTTTTTTGTCGGTTCTTTTTTTCGTATTCGTTTGCGTTGTCCGTGATGAGGTAGCATATATTTTTTTAAATTTTTTAAATTTAATTACGTCAAATAAGCCACCTTCAGCTACAGTGAAATTTCAACCGCTGCAGTGCAATTTCAGTCATAAATCATAGCTTTTATGCCCAACGGAGCAGTTTAACTTATATCAATATTAGTTTAATTTACTATATATTTGATGCATTGAAACACCACCCGAATCAATTATAAAAAAATGGACAATTAACCCTTGCTGGAGAGGTCACACATGTGCCGCTCGTTGCACAGGCCGCGTGTGCATGCGACCCTGTAGCGACACATTGCATGAGTCGTGTACCGGTATCGCTGGGCATTTCACGCTGCCAAGGCACGTGGGCATATTGGGTCACATAGGTTAAGGTCATGACGATTTTATATAATTAACTAAAATTATTAACATGCTAGCTAGTAATTAAAATGGTGGTGCAAAACTATTAACCAAAACATATCACCAAGAGATGGGAAACCATCTTTGAATCATTGCGACTAGCAGCGGTAGCGCGACACACACCGCGCTAGCTACCACGTGGACCAAGTAAAAGAAACAACAATTCGTGGGGAATCTTTTCTGAAAAAATCAAAGGCCCATACATAATTCAGGAAAAAGTGAAGGTTTTTATAAAACCCAAGTGCCTGTACATAATTTTGAGAAACCACGAGGCTTCATCACGTAAAAGGAGGGCCACCTTAGGAAAACCAAGAACCCATGCATAATTTCAGAAAAGCAAAGGCAAAAACCAGGAAAACCGCGAGACTTTATCATGTAAAAGGAGGGCTTCTCTGGAAAAACTGAGGACCCATGCATAATTTCAAAAAAGCGAAGGCAAAAAACCAAGGATCCGTACATAATTCCGAGAAAACCGTAAGGACTTTTATCACGTAAAGAAGGGCCTCAAAAAATCAAGGGCACATACGTAATTCCTGAAAAGCGGAGGGTTTTTTCGCAAAAAATGACGTGATAGGGGTCTTTTGCAGAAATTGAGGACCCGTACGTGTTTTCGCAAAAACTAAGGCACCTTTTCAGAAAAAAGATGATGTGGAGGGCTTCCCGGGTGAAGAAGGGCCTCTCCCAAAAAAATAGAGGAACCATACGTAATTCCCGAAAAGCGAAGAGTTATTATACAAAAAATGACATGACAAGAGTCTTTTTGCAAAAATTGAGGACTTGTACGCTATTTTGTAAAAACTGGGGGCTTTTTTGGAAAGAAGATGACGCATAGGGTTTCCTTGGGGTGAATCCCCCGGGTATAATGGCAACATGACATGATATGGGTCTTTTTGCAAAACTGAGGACCCATAAGAGATTTCACAAAAATTGGGGGGCTTTTGGAAAGAAGATGACATGGAGGGCTTCCTGGGTTGAATCCCCAGGTATATTGGCAACATGACGTGATATGGGTCTTTTTGCAAAATCTGAGGACCCATAAGCGATTTCGTAAAAACTGGAGGGCTTTTTCGGAAAGGAGATGACATGGATGGCTTCCCCAGGCGAAGAAGGGCCTCTCCGAAAAAATCAAGGGCTCATACGTAATTTCCAAAAATGAAGGGTTGTTTTGTAAAAATGTCGTGATGGGTCTTTTTGCAAAAATAGAGGACCCGTACGTGATTTCACAAAAACTAAGAGGCTTTTTAGAAAGAAGATGACGTAAAGGGCTTTCCCAGGGGCGAATCCCCTGGGTATAATGGCGAAGCATTGGAGCTTCCAGCAAGCAACATGGCTAGCGGTATGGTCGGCTAACTCATACCGCCAGGCCATACCGAGCGCTTGGACGATCTTCACTTTTCTCATCATTAATTAGTTGCATCTCCACCTTGTAATAATTCAACTGATCTGGTCATCCAACAACATATTGTACAACATCATATCCTTGATATTTGGATGGTTGCCATTATGCTTTTCTATATTTTATTCTCTATTTTGATCACTTGGATTATGTGTGAGTAATCTGCCAATGGCTAGAGTTGTAGGTGATCTTGTTGAGCTAGATGCAGGGGATTTATTCTTTTTCGTATACTATGATGTTAATACTTTATAACTAGTGCTCCCGATTTGGGGTAGCAATTTCTCTTGTGGGGTAGGCCCTGTGGGGAATTTTCCATCGGGGGTGGAGGTAGGGGCGCTTTCCCCCATAGGGAAACAGGACGGGTCCGCTAGGCTAGCGGGGTAGGGATGGGTCGTCCTCCCCACAGGGCCCACAGAGACACAGTAAAAATAAAATATTTTTAAATAATATATTATAGTTTTAAATATAGAATATTTTATTATTTTCATATATATTTAGACTAAAATTTTAATTTATATGTTAGAATATATTTTTTGAAACTATATTTTATAATAATATATATATATTAATTATACATAATTGCTATGTACGTGAGCCTACTGAACGTGGGCGCGTGACGCAGACAATAGATTTTCTTACAAGTGGATGCGCAGGGAGATGTATCAAGGGTGTGTCATCTACATAAACACAAAAGTGCTAGCAAAAGTAGCTTCAATATTTCAGATTATATGTTTGATATCGCCTACATTATCTACCAAAGCAAGTAATCCAAAAACCTAGGCCCTATTTACTATAATTGTATATAGCCGTTCTCTACTCTAGATTAATATAGGTTTTCAATATTTTGTCTTTAAATACTTGTATTAATTCCTTATGTGCCACTAGAATTTTATGAAATCTTTGACTGACATACAAGATCATGGCCTATATATTAGTGAGACAATAAGTGACATATAAAAGATGAGGCAAACTTCCACTGACAAATAAGGAGGCTAGTAGAGATAGTGGGTTGCATCATTCCTGTGATACGATACATTGGAATAATCTAATGTGAAAAGTGCTGCACTAATTCTGAGCACTTGCATGTCATCAGCTCTCGTGTAATAGTTGGCTCCTCGGCTCCGGCGTCCTCAAGAGGTGGACATTTTCTGATTGGAGTTGCACTCGGCCGCCAGGAGTGTCCGGTGATGTTGACTGCTTCATCCTCCTCCAGGTCTAATCTTTTAGATCTGGAACAGGAGCTTCAGACTTCACCATCACCAACCTCTACCTGAGCTATTATGGCGTTTTGACTTTGTCAGCATCCTTCTCCAGAGGTAGAGATGGCTTTCTTCCCGACGCATGTGCGATAGGCACTCCCTACCCCTTCTAAATAAGTTCTTTAGCGTTATTGCCTTTTCTTTGGTGGTATCATCTCTTACCTGCCCCATTGTTGTTTTTCCTTGAACTAGAGGTCAAGTCCACACCTCCCTTCCCTGGTCTGGCCAACTCATAGCCTTGTGATTTGTTGTCTTGCATCAAAGGTTATGCTTCCTCAATACCATGTTTGTCGATGACATCAACCACACTTACTGAAATGATCCAAAATTTTCAAAATTTTGAAGTTTGTTTGAATCTTTCTTGAATTTGTGTACTTGCCAAATTGGGAAAACCTACGTGCCTTTACGCTTTCCTCTTTGGGAAAACTTGTTTTCTCCTGGCCTTGGCGCCTCCTCCCATGTTCCCTTTGCCACATGCTAGCCTGTGCACTCGCTAGCTCAACGCTGCAACTCTGTCAAACCTAGCATAGTGATGCACCACCTCGCCAACCGAGCAATCAATGGTCATCACACAACTTCCCAGCCATGCACCACGCTATCGCCGCCGCCAATCTCGCCGTTGCCACCTTGGCTATCAGTTGCTCGACACCCGCTTGATGCCTTAATTTGCCCCATAGTGTGCACGCCTGTGCTAGAGAGACGTTGCATGCCTTGTAACGCCACCGTAGATGCTAGCGCTGCAACCACTTCGCCCAAAGCTCCACGGTGGTCTATGCCATCATCCACGTGCTGGCCACACCACTATCGCCACCGCATTTAGTAGACTTTAAGGTTGAGCCAAGCCACTCCTTAGCACTCATTTATGCCGAATTGCAAATCCACGACCATTCCCTACTACCTCTGGCCAAGAACCGTCGCCACCGCCAAGCCCACGCCGGTGAGCTCCAAAATGTGATTCTTCCTATAGCCTCAGTTCCATCTAATTCCTCATGGCCATAGCTAGGGGTGCAAACGGGTCAGGTTTTTCCTGACCGTTCTAGTATTGAATCTAGTTGGTACCGAATTTGGTAAGCCGGTTAGATATCTGGTCGGATTCGGTTCGGTATCCGAATATTTTTAAGTGGATTCAGTAGCGAATTTGGGATGGCTTCTATCTGGTCGAGTAGCTTCGGTATTCGGTAAATTGGATTTTACCTGAGCGGATATCTGGCAGTACTCACAACTCAGACTCTTAGTCTCTCAGGTTTGATTTCTAATAGCATCTCGGTCCTACTCCCACCGTTCGTTCGGTCACTCTAGATCCGTCGCACAGTTTGCCGCCGTCGATGGTCAGCTTGCCGGCCCTCACCAGCGACATCCTCACATAGATCCTCGTCCTCGTGCCGTCATCGTCGGACCTCATGCCCCTCTGCGGTGTGTGCCATCTTCTGTTGCGTTACCTCCGCCCCGTGGTTCCTTTGCCGCTCCCGCCCAGCCCCCGCTCAGTGTCTTCTGCCCCAATGGCGCTGGCTTCCACCCCTTCCTATCGTCGTGCCCTACCGCCCCCACCACCCATGCGCTTGTTGTTGGTGATATGCCCTAGAGGCAACATGGAGATGTTGAATATATCACATACTATGTTTATGATACATTGCTTTGTTCCTTGAAATAGACATTATCATTATTGATCAATGAGTATGTGACTTATTCATGAGACTCTTAATGCCAAAATGTTGCTATTTCTAAATGATCACGATTATATTTCATATGAGGAACAAATATGATTCAAAGATCGACATATGTATTGATTGATGATCATGTCTCATGGATCATGGTATGGAGATACCAAATCAATAATATGGACATGTGTTAGTGAACATATGTTGGATAGACCCGCCATGAGACACCGCAGAGATTCCAAGTGTCATCGGTTGGTCTCAAGTAGTGTTTATGTGGAATCCTTAGACTTGAGATCATCATGGTTCCCGGCATGCGTAGTAGCTTACTTTGGGACTACTAAACACTACTCCGAATCGGGTAGTCATAAAAGTAGTCTTTGGGTTTGCCATGAAACATGTAGTGGGATGTGAATGATCAAGATAGAATTTGCCCTCCTTATGGGAGAGATATCTCGGGCCTCGATGTAATGGATTATGAAAGTGCATGGCCATGCCAAGGTGATTGAGGAGTCAATCACGAGTTTATAATCCATCACGAATCGAGAGTGATTGAGCTATTAAGAGGATGACAGGTCTCGCCTTGAGCTTAATCTATATCGTGAGGCAAAGGGATTAGTACATGAGAACATTACGGGTTCGGTAGATATGATCTTTACGTATACTTTGGGGTTAATATGTCTTGCTAGAGGCCGCTATTAATGGGGTGACCGGGAAGGTGTTTACGGTCGCGACCAAGTATCGTGAACCTGCTGGTCGCACACTTAACGGGTTGGAACGCTAATTCGAATGTGATTGGATATGGGCTCAATTCGGATAGAGATCCGGATAGACTCCTATTGGGCCTCGGTCCACGAGGCCCAAGTGAGGAGGTCTATATATGGAGGCGGTGAGGAACGCACCGATAATCCCGAGCTAATCCGTAGCCGCCACCTCGAGCCAAACCCTAGCTCATGAGTCTTTGGTACACTCGCGATCGGCGTTCCGGCCCGGACGTGTGGATGGGGGTGGAGGCGCCGTTGCGGCGTTGATCGGCATCAACAACCTCTGATTGGATCCGCCGTGGTGTGGTTGATCGCGTGGAGGGCGATCGATGACGGGACGATCGACTACTTCCACTACTACTTGACGCGTGGTTGGATCGGCTTCTCCAACTCTTCTTCATTGCTACTGGCGTCTAGTGGTAACGATCCATGATCCTCCTTAAGCATGATGTTCTTGTGTGCGGTAGAAAAATTTTGTTTTCTGCTCTCGTAGCCTACTCGCGATCCATTACTTGTCCTCATCCCCGAGCCACGCCTGGTTTGTGCACAACCACCATGACAACAACTTCCTCCTCGACCGCGCACTGGCTGGCTTCACCACCTTCATCGAGGTTGCCATCTATGACCTCCTCTTCCGTCGGTATGTCCTACTCCCGCTTTAGCTCGGCGGCGATGGTGAACTACAATCGCGCAGTAGCGAGATCTTCTTGGAAAAAATGTCAGTCTATAAGCTAGTTTTTGCATAATTTTTCATTTCATTATGCTTGTCAGCTTGTGTATGAATTTATTGTGTATCAAATTTATCGGTAGTCGAACTATCCGCCTATATTATCCGTTTTGTTTCCAAAACCATCATGTATCTTTCTTGATGGTATCGTACTCGAAACTCCGAATACTCTGAATTCATATTCGTATTTGGCCTTACCAAATCCGGGAAAAAATATAGGTTAGGATACGGTATGAACAATATATGTCTGAATCTGACCTGATTGCACCCCTAGCAATAGCACCTCCTAGACACCCAAAGCCATCCTCAACCTCGCTCACCTCTCTCATCGCCCCTAAGTCACCGGTGTCGTGCGCCATCGTCGGCCTTGCACGGCCATCGTGGACAGCTACACACAAGCCAAACTGACCTAACCCATCACCACTACTAGCATTTCTATGCACCATAGAAGCTCGAACCACCCTTGAACTAGCTGGAATCCTACCAGAGCACTGCCGTGATGCAGCTCTGCTTCGGTGAGCAACCTTCGCCGCTAGCTATCTCTAGTGCCCCTCTGACCGTGCGCATACCCAAAATGTGTTTCCCAGGTTTCACTTACCCTTGTTGCACCACCGCTCACCGCTGATAGCCCTCATTATCGCGCAAGCGCTGTCGCCATCTTCCTCCTCTACTCGGGTGGCCATGGACACGCGTTCAAGCCAGTTGGCCCTCATGCCTTGTAGACCTATCAGCCGGGCTAGCCAAATTGGCCCAAATCAGTGTAAGCCCAATAGACCAAGTGAGCCAAGACAATTAGTCAAAGCCCAATATTGTTCATGGCCCAAACCCAATACTGTTCAGTGCATTAAAAGACAGCCCAAACCTATTACTGTTCACACAACTCGACCCATAGGAATAGTGTCAATCTACTACTATTCATCCAAAATCTATTAAGCATTTTTTATATCCATTTTGACCATCTCGAGCCCGTTTAAACTATTTTTAGCTCTATTTAAGCCACCCAAGCTCTATTTAAACCCTAACCATTCAAATCCACCCATGTTTAGCCTTTTTCGGATTTTACTTATTTCTATTTTATTTATTTTATTATCCTAGCTCGTATTCCTTCGAGCACGGACCTATTTGTTTATTCCTTTGTGATAGCACCCGGATTCGTAGTGTAGTCAGTCCTAGGGGCAAATCAAGATGCAGGAGACTTAGGACTAGTTGAAGAATTCAAATAGGAAGGTGAATCACACATTTGTTTATCAAGTTGTTCCCATATCATTTTGTAATTTTTAGTACTTTCATTGTTATTACTTGAACGCTGTTATTTTTTAAATAATAACTTGGAATGACTTGATAATTAGTTAGATCCTACCACTGAAAAGCCATGTTGAACTTGAAGGCCATATTGACCTTGACAACTTTAATAATACTATATAATTAATCATTAGCAGATTAGGCAATCAAATGTTTTACATAAACTACTAAGATTATTTTGGCATCTTGCTGATAGATTTTAAAATGGTACTAGGGTTGAGACTAATTAGTGGGAAGCTACTAGATGGCTGAAGCCTATGACCTCATCCTAGAATGGAGGCTTTAGTATGGATTGGTGGTACTGTGCTGGAATACACTGGGTATATGGTTGGTGGCCTCATTTGAGAAAAGTAAGGACTAGAATCTTATGCTGAGTGAAGGACATGGAAATAGCTCAACTACAAGTTTGACTTATCAAACTTGGTATAGTACACTACTCGATTCGATCAAATGTCTACAGGAAATTTAGTTGTTCCAGTGTTTTAGGATAGCCCACAAACACAAGGTGAAATTGAAGTGGAGCGGTAAAGTCACTTGCCATTCTTCACAACGGTAGGTCCACTCAATATTGGGTCACGATTTCCGCACTGGCTTGTGGATTACCGATATGGATTGAATGGTCTTGAGTCTAACAGGTATAAGCTAGAAAGAATAGTATAGTGAACGACATTGTTACCTCAAGTCAGTTGCATGCTAAAATGTTATGTGTATATTTCATGACATTGTAAGTTTGATAAATCTTATGGGTAAAACTAGGCAACTCTGTAGAGTAAGACTTATAATATTTAGATACATCATGCTTCCGGCAAATGAAGTTGTGTTTAATGGGTGAATATAATAACAAAGCATAAGTAGTATTGGTACGATTTTAAAGCTGGTAAATAAGTTGGTTAAACCCTTTTCACTTAAGAACATAATGTTTTATTTTTCATGTTGAAAAGTGTTTACAAATAAATTGCATCCACAAGTATAATGATGAAACCATCACATCCCATTCCATTGAAATACTGGCAAACAGTTAATTAGTATTCCCCGTGTGACTTGTTGAGTACGGTTGTACTCATACTTGCTAAAATATCAATAGAAGAAATTTGGGAAGACAATGAAGAACCTTTCAAGGATGACATTCAGAATTTCCTAGTAGAAGATGGTTACTAGTTTTAGGTCTTGTCTAGCCTCAGGCCCACCTATGGATCTTTTGGATGTTCATTTGTGATGTAATATAAACTTTGGGTTTAGACACCCTTTTTGCTATAAACTTGGTTAACATGTCATAATCTCCTGTAGTAAGTTTGGCTTTTATGAATAAAACATGTGTTTGTTTGATGCACACACAACTACAGCACTCCACATCTGAACATCTTGGCCAGTTGTGAGAAAATCCAATAGCCTCATAAATAGGGACTGCTGGCGCTTTAGAGTTGATCTTACGTAAAGATTTATATGGGTTCTAGGGAGCTCTTGAAGATCTGGTTACCACCATGCAGAGAGGACGCACGAGGAGTTTTATACAAGTTTGGGCCTTCTGCTAGAGAATAACTGTAACACCCCAGGACCCACATTACCCTAGGATGCCACTAAAACCACTCCACAACTAGCCAAATTACAAGATACAATAATCTAGCAACAATTCATAAACAAGATAGGATAAGCGGAAGCATATTCAATTAAGCGAAACAGGATAGTGATAATCAATTTAATAATTTAAATCAACCTCCAACAATCTAACCAAAGAATAGTTCACAAGTTTAACACTAATAAGTTAAAGTAAACTTTGACGAGATAGCTAGACAAAAGACTAGAATCACTTTGTCTTTATTACAGCATAAATCTATGATCCAAGTGCATTATTGTGGTGCCGCTCTACCCTTCCCATGCATGCTCAATGATCACCTGTAGGGGGGAAAACAAGGGTGAGATAAAAATCTCAGCAAGCAAGTTGTTTAACAGGATAATTAAACTACAACAGTTTAATCATCAACATTTTATTTTCCACAATGACCATGTTTATATCCTCAACCTCAAATCACCGTCAACGACGATAAAACATTAGCAAATAAATCTTGTTTGACTACTTTAAAACCTCAACCACTACCACTGCCAAAGACAATAAAGCATATTTATGTTTACCTCACTACTTTATTATTTCTCACATCCACAACTGCTATCAACAGTTACTACAAGAGAAAAGAATCTCATACCACAATCACAACCCCTACCATACCACAAGGGACGAACCCCATTCCATGACCACAGCCACGTTCCTCATACCACAAGTAACTCACATGAGCCAATTCCACAATACAACTATGAAGTTGTATTTGATTGTAAAATAACTTCACCACTATACATTGCATAGATATGCAAATGATCTTTCCACAAATGCAATGCATATGAATGAGTATGCTCCACTACACCCTTACCCAACAAGGTAAAAGTATGCATTGCACTACGGCAATATACAATGCTGTTCATGCTATGCTCCACTGCACCCTTTCCCAGCAGGATAAGAGTGTGCATCGTATTACGGCAATATATGATGCTGTACCGGTACGGTCGCGGTTAAGTGCGGCGACATCCACAAATGTAAATGTTATCACATGTTATGAATGATATGATAATCATAAACCACAAGAATTTAACCAGGAAGGTCAACAGCTTAATCATCACGAATACTTCCTCATAACCCACATGTGTCTCAATAAGCATAATACCAATGTTTCATAAGGTCATTGCCACATAACCCACATTCGGTTCACCAAGATCATAATCCATTGATCTATAAGGAATTTTGCCACATAGACCACAACATAATCATCAAGAATGCTACCACCACAACCACAAGTATTCACTAAGAATACTACCACCTATACCACAATATACTCGTAAAGTATTCTACACCACAACTATATTGGTTCATCAAGAACAATTTCGCATATCCACAATTAAACCATCAAGATCATAAATAATTGAATTCTTAAAATACTACCACATGGACCACATTAAGGAAGCATGTAATAATGACATAGCACCTCAAATTAATAGAATTAATTAATGTGAATATAGAATAATTAACGAGTTAAATAGTAGCACAGCCGCTATGTTTACTTGCCTCTACCGTTGAAGCGAAGCAATCACGTGCGTTCAGGAGCAAAACCACATGTCCAAAAGTACCTCTCAGCACAGTACAACAGCAATGAAAACGCGTCTTAAGAAGTAAAGACATCGCTAAAACCACGAACCCACACATAATCCTCTCCACTTAACAATTCTTCAATCTACCCACTGCAGCAGCGCTACTTAATATTTTTGTATCTTTAACAATATTAAGTCATTTACAGCAAATGATATATTTCTGGATTCCTCACTTAAATACCTTCACTTTTCATGTAGATCACATATTTTTATTTTGAGCCTAGCAAGGTGTAACTTAATGCGCAAAACAGAGAACATTTTACATTCGGCAATCAGGCGACCAGATTCTAACGCGTCCCAACCACAGTGTAATGATCTAAAAATTATATTTTTATACATCAGTTAGATTACTGAATTCCCTACAATTTTCTCAATTGCGACCAAAATCATCTACTACCCCTAAATCACACTTGAACAGCAATTTGTCCCAATCTGCACCCCTGACGGACAGCGAGGTTCCCGACCCTGTTACGCCCTGATCCCATGGCCAAAAATTCTGAAACAAATACAGGAGATGGATATTGATGTCCTCTACAATTTTCCTTTTGGGAAGACCCACAGAAAAAATAGTTTCATAGTTCTAAACTACATAAGCGATCGGCTTCTGCGGATTGATCTCTGAGAGAGACAGCGGAAATCCCTAATTGGGGAATCTAATTGCTAATCCCCCACCAATTCTTAGGCTAAAAACCCTAATTACAGCAATAACAGAGGGATTTAAGATGAAGGAGAGTTACCTAGGGGATCCCCTTGGGATCACCCGTGTTCTTCCCCTTCTTCCTCCTTCCCTCCCTTCTTCTTCCTTCCTTCTTGCTTTCTCCTAGCACCAAGGGACAGCAATGGGGGAGAGGTGGAGGTGTAGGGAGGAGGTGGGGGTGGTGGCGGTTGGGGAAAAAGGAGATAGGGGCCAAGGAGGGGTTTATAAAGGGTGCTAGGGTTTGGGAGAGGTGCAGGCCCCATTTGGGGCCCAACGTGGTAGCCCACCCTCCGGACGACCAAAATATCCAATTAGTTGTTTTAATTTATTTTTTAAATTTGGACAATTATGCAATTTAATATTCACCCCCGTGATTTACCGAAAAATCGGAAAACTCCGCGATTATTTTAGAAACCTACGCCGAATCGACGATCAGGATATTACATTAACTTCCTATGTGGATATCACTCAAAGAACTGATTATGATAGAGCTAATTACAATGGAGAAAGTAATGCGGAAAGGCCTAGTCTACTGCTACTCTCCCTTGGGTCTAGCCCAGATCCTCCCTCTTCTTCTCCCTGACATCCGCCTTTAAATAGCTCGCATGGCTGTGACAGTTTCTTCTTGCCAAGGGACATCTTAACACATCTAGTGATAACCATTCGACGAGAGTTATTAGAGACGTAATAACTCACGCACCGTGCGGCAGTTTCCACTAGGGTGAACTTACAAGTACTTGTTCCAAAGAATAAACACTTATGCTAACTGCCCTGTCAGATAGGCTCATAATGCTATGGGATGTCGTAGATGGGTTAGTGAGATTATGGCCTAGTCATAGGAGGATCTGCGACCATAAGGTGGTTACAGGATATCTTACGACTATGTCGTGGTCGCAGGATACCTTACGACTATGAGGTGGTTGTAGACGAACTTATGACTATACGGTAGTCGTAGAAGAACTTATGGTTATGAGGTGATCGTAGAAGAATTTACGACTATGAGGTAGTCATAGAATAGCTTACGACTAAGAATCGGTCATAGAAGAACATACGACTCAGGGGGGTGGTCGTAGAAGAACTTACGAACCCTATGAAATCTTTCCCCTATAGATAAGGGGTATATTCAAGGAGTATAATGACGTGCCAAACCAGATTTCCTCTGTGCGCTTGGGGCATTTTGGCGTCCCCGAGTATCTAAGCTGTACTAACAATGGCGCATAATTGTAGACTTATTTTTGAAATGTTACCATTATAATTTTGCTAGGGTGACAAGGCTCAAATGTTCAAATATTGCAAAGGAGTGTAATACTAACAAGTTAAATAATGGACATATAACTAAAATCTTAAAACAAACATATAGTTGCACATGAAATAACAGCATGCAATTTGATAATTTAAAGAAAAGTAATTTACAGAAAATATAGGTTCAACATGATCAAAGTATTGACTCACCATGCGCGGTTTACCATAGTCTTGAGCTCTCTCAAAACTTTCTCATTTGATGGGCTTGAGCTTCTGGTCTTTATCTTCACCTTGATCTTGATTACGCTTGATCCATAGAATCTTCAGGACTCCAATTTCTAATTACGTGTTAAATAACTGAATCCAAATAAGAGCAAATAACTCAAAAGATCCAAATAAATCCAATTGAACTTGATTAATTTTTATTATGATTAAATGGGTGATTTGAGACAAGGTTGATTGGGTGTGGGTTATTTTCGAAGTCAAATGAGGTTTGAGCGAAGGGAAGAATGAACGAGAGAAATCTTCTAAAACAGATGTCAACGAGCCTTCATGACAAGATGAATACTCACGAGAATATTCCACTTTGGATTTGAGGTTGGGTTGATTGGGCACAGAGTATTGATGGAGACAGACGGATTGGAGCGAAGCGATAAATGGCTAAGGGAAATCCGTCGAGACGGGTGCCAAGGAAGGTTTATAGTGAAGGAATATAAGGAAGGTTTATAGTGAAGGAATATTCAAGAAAGTATTCCTCTTTTGGTTCAAGGATGGCTACGTATAGCCGATAGTAGAATGCCATAACTTGATCTTTTAATTTAAGGACTCCTTTTGTTGTTTTATATTTATCAAGGAAATTCCATGAATTAGGTTAGTTTTATGGACGGACATATGAGTTTAGTTTATTAAATTAATCTTAGTGTTTTTAGTCCTGTAAATTCAGGGGTGGCATTTTATGGTGTTCTAATTACAAGTTAATCGAATGGTTAATTTGAATGGTTGGCCCCAGAATTAAAGCATGGAATTATTTATTTGATTCCTACAGTTTAACGATTAACGCTAGTTAGGTTAGTACTCATTGATGACCGAGACCAGATATTAATCCTAGGGTTTTAAATGTATTTTGGACTGAGGGCGACTCTCAACTAAGTCTGAGTATCATTTGTCAGGTACAATTATTTTAGGGGTTATGGCGTGGGTTCTACATGCGACACTATTAGATTTTACCAACTTCTTGGCGCTTATTAACTATAGTGTAATACTAGGGGCATGCTCTTTTATCTTGGTCACCCCTTGTCTGCTAATCTTGTATACTGTTGATATGTAGCTAGGAACTTACCATGGCTTACTTATAACATCTTGATATCATGGAAAAATCTTTGAATCGTTTTAGGGCTGATGAGTTCCTTTAATTTGTAAAATTACGGCCCAACATTGTTTTGAATTACTTCAAAGATTTGAGTATTATCAGAAGGAACATAACTAGTTTATATTTTGGTTTATACCTGAATTATTTGACAACATATTTTTAGTTTAAACTTTTATTTACATTTTAGTTCCATAACAGATTTTGAGATTCAAATCTTTTAGGCAATATTCCATTTAATCAGTTCACGTGAGATGTTAGTCGAAACATAAGCTCCCATTTCATCTTACTACCTATTTTGTTAATTATCCAATTAATATTTTAATTGTTCATATGCATATAATTCTATATTCTGATGTATATGTAAATTTTATTTGAACCCAAATCAATTTCCTTAGCTTCCTTAATTTATTTCGTGAATGACCCCTCTTTTTTGGTCTGAGGTCAATCAAAAGCAATTCTTTGGACCTAGTGTTATCCAAGGAGCTCATGAACAAGTTGATGTGATACGAAGGTGATTGAAGGAAGCGCAGTCCCATCAAAAGAGCTATGCCGACCACCGCCATCATGAGCTGACCTTCGAGATAGGTGATTACGTCTATCTCAAGGCCTCACCACTTTGTTGCATCCACCATTTCCATATCCATGAAAAATTGGCACCCCGATACATCGGGCCGTACGGAATCGTTACAAAGAAAGGTGAAGTGGCATGCCAATTGGAGCTACCACCTCAACTTTTGAATGTGCATGACGTCTTCCATGTCTCCTAGCTCAAGAAATGCCTCCGCACACCAAGTGAACTCACCCAATTGGATAACATTGATTTGCAACCCGATCTTTCTTACCAAGAACATCCAATTTGTATTCTAGACCAAGCCAATCGACAAACTCATAGCCTTTCTATCAAAATGTTGAAGGTCCAATAGAGTAATAACTCTGAGGATGAAGCAACATGGGAACAAGAAGATCAACTTAGAACCGACTTTCCAAATCTCTTTACCAAACCCGTAGAATCTCGGGGACAAGATTGTTTGTAAGGGGGTAGACCTGTAACATCCTAGAATCTAGGGCATACAAAAATGAGAAAAATTTTAAACTTTTTGAATGTATTTTGCATTCTTGGCTTTTACTAGAGTTTCTTTGAACAATTTGATTTTCATAAATCATAAATGCATGAAATATAAATCAAATTGAAACCAAATCAAATAAGAACAATTAAATTCAACAAGGAGTCTTCTCAAAAATTTTCTAGAAAAATCAAGAGAGGATAAAGCTCTGAGAAGCATACACAATCATTAATAACTCTACGTTAGGAGCATTCGTAAAGTTTTTCCTAAAACTTTCAAGTGCATCTAATGAATGCTTGAAACTATCAGCTCATCTCACCTCTTTGCCTCTCACTGCCGTGTGGGGCCCGATCACAGAGATCGTCGTCCACCTCATGCGCTTGCACCAGCTCCATCGTGGTCATGGTCAAGCTACCCTCAGTTTTAGATGTCGCGCCCACGATTTCTCCTCTTCTGCTGCCAACTCCACCTACCCGTCACCTCAAACATGATGTGCATTGTAACATCCCGAAATTTGGTTATTTCAAAAACTTGGAATTTTGAAATCTTTTCCTACATTTTGTTGGCATTTAAATTTCTTTTGAATGTCTAGTTGAAATCTTTTTGAGATTTGTGGCATACAAATTAAATTTCAAAGAGTAACCCCAAATGCAAATAATAGGAAACTAGAATTTTAAATCTGAATCGAAAAGATGATCCGGAGTAAGAGACAAGGAACCCGATTTAAAATGTAAAATCTCATGTTTGGGAATAATGACATAAAGAGCAATAAAAGAAATAAAGTATATATATGTATGTGCATATAACCATATAACCTAAATAATAATAATAATAATAGAAACTCTTTTAATAGCTAAAAATTTAAAAGCTTAATTTTTAAATGTCATGTAAGAATTAAAATTTATAATCATAAATGTGGAAAAAGAAATTCAAAATTTAATCTAGAAAATCAAAACAATGTTTTGATTTAGCCTTCCTTTTTCCCTTTTCCCCATTTTCCTTTTTCCTTTTCTCTTCCATGTGGGCCCTCCTTTTCTTTCCTTCTTTTCCTTTCCCCTTTTTCTCCCTCCGCCAATGGGCCCCCCCCCCCCAGTGTGCCTGCCTCCTCCTTCTTTTCCCCGCCTGGGACCCCATCCTTTTTCTCCCAACGCCGCCCCTTCTTCTCCTCCGCCCGCACCCGCCGCGCCCGTGTCCCCTGCCTCCTCTCCGCGCATATCTAACGCCGCACCTGCCTCCCGATACACCGGTCTGCATCCCTTCCCCACGCGGCGCCATGCCCTGCACGCCTCCCTGCCATCGCCGCCCGACGCCACAGCCCTCTCCGCCCGGACCGCCTCGCTCAAGCACCCCGCCGCGTGCTACCTCAAAGGGTAAAATCAACCCATATGGGTTGAGAGGGCTATGAGCCCGCCTCGCTAGCGCCGCAAATTCCTTCCCGGGCTCCCTCATTGCCGCGTTCGAGCCCCGCTCACGCAGTCACCGAGGTTAAGCCCATTTTCTTTTATTCCGTGACGGTGGGCCCCACTGTCGCCGACCCGCCGTGTCGCGTTCGTGACGACCGGGTCCCACTTGTCGGCCGCGGAAGGGGACGAAGCCGTTGCCGGGCCCGCCTGCCGTCGGCGCCAGCGTGGCGTGAGCCGCTGCCGGCCCCGTGTGGCGCCGCGTGGCGTGTCGGCCGATAGAGGCCCCACATGTCATATTTTGTTGTTTTCGGTTTTAATCAAACCGAAAGATTTTAAAGGGCATAACTTATTCATTTTAACTCCAAATTAAATGAAACAAATTTCTAAATTCATATAAATTCAAGATCTGTCCAATGGAACCAAAATTATAATTTTGAAGCTCATTTGAATTCAGAAAATAATTTAGAGAAGCTCTTGAAATTTAAATAGGATATAGAAGCAATAATGAGGAGTTAAATTTGGATTAGCTATTATAATAAATGAATATGGTGCCTTTAGTATTTATTTTAAAATGTAAATTAAATTAAAGGCATTAATAAAGAAAAGTAACTTTCGTTAAATGTCCAAATTTTGATACCCTTAATTACAATATAGATATTAACATTCAACGAGCTATCATTAAATAAATCTCGGTAATGGATTTAATTAAAACGCAATACTATAAAATATGACCCTATATGATAAACCTTGTCTAGGTGAAATGCACTTAAAACTAAAATTGTATGCATTACTTAAATACAACATATGTCCTAGTATAACGCTTCGGCAAAACAATGCTCCACTAATCTCCTACATAAAATCATAGGTCTAACCTAACTCATGGAGTTTCCTAAATAAATACAAGAATAATAAAAAGAGATTATTAGTATAAAGGCCGAGTCGTCGTAGTCTGCCACCAACCTTGTCCCAATTCACCCGAACCGACCATTAACTCATAACAAAACTAAATCAAGATTATTCGAATTTATTTTGGATCTTCTCAGTTATTTGCTTTTATTCGTGTTCAGTCGTTTAGCACGTAACTAGAAATTGGAGTCCTGACGAATTGAAGGATCAAGCGTGAACAAGAGCGAAGTGCTGATAAAGACCAGAAGCTCCAGAGAAAGCATTGTGTGAGCTCAAGACCGCGATGGCGCGCCAAAGTAGTCAATACTTTGATCATATTGAACCTACTTTCTGCAAATTACTTTTGTTTAAATTATCAAATTGCATGCTATTAATTTATATGCAAGTACATGTTTAATTTAAGATCCTAGTTATATGACCAAGTTTACCTTGACTAATATTACACCCTCTTTTGAGTACTTGATTATGTGAACCTTGTCATCCTAGCAAAATTATAATAGTAATCTTTCGAAAATAAGTCCGTAACTATATGACATGCTTAGTATTGCTTAGAAATTCACGGGCGTGAGAACACCCAAGCATCTCTTTCAAACGTGTGAGAATTTTGTTGGGCAGTCGTTGTGATGATGACTTGTATATGTTGGTATGAATATTTTATGTTCCCAAAGATCCCACATGCTTAAATATTTGGGCGGATGGTTGGAGGGTGTGAGTGTTTGAAGGGTGCCGTGATAGCACAAATAATATTGTGATAGAATAGTGCCGTGATAGCACAAAGGGGATTGTGGTAGAACCGTCCAGATAGTCCCTAAGGACTGAATCTTGTGATGACCTCCCAAGGTACAACAGTACAACCACATGCTGGCAAAGTGTAGGCAGGGCTAACTAATTTGCATCGACTTAGTAAGAGTTGCGCGGTGTGAACACGGGCGGTAGAGGATGGCCACATCCTCCGGCGTGACAGCGCAAGAGGGGCTTCGGAAGGGTGGTCGTGCCGGAGGAAGTGGAAACCTTAGCGGACGTAACTCTGCTAGGAAGAATGCATTATATGATCTGTGATAGTCTACTCAACTGCATGGCTAAGGAATCATGTGGGGCAATGAGCAGATCTATCTCTTGTGGGTAAAGTGTACAAACTCTGCAGAGTCAAAACTATTCGAATAGCCGTGCCCACGGTCAAGGGCGGACATGGGAACTTAACCAGATATAGTTCTATTTCAAAAACTTTGTGGGGAGGGGGGAATTGGAAAAGTGGAGGCGAGAAAGGCCCTTATTTGTGTTGTCCCGGTGTCGTCCGGTGGTAAGTTAAGCGGTTATAACGCTGAAAGGTTAAGCATATGGTGCAGAGACTATGAAATGGTGGATGGAATCTGGATCGCTATTACTATTGCATTCTGTCACATTATGTTTTTGTTAAATGGCTAAGTCTTAGGAAGTTTCTATGTATTATATTTCAAAAGCAAATATTGGCAATACTTCTCCTAAAACAAAATGCCAGAAAGAATAAATAGGGTCATAATGAAAGAAGGTGATTGTTGTGGCAAATACTTGGTGGATTCAGGTCGATTATAAATAAGGGAGTGATAGAAAGGAGTCTAGGAGAAATAAATTGGTGGAGTCTAAATAAATAGATAGACTAGATAGACGATTTAAATGATTTTAGAGAATTAGAAGAGTGTAAAGGTAATTGCTGGATTTAATGGGATTAGTAGAATTTGATCTAGATGGATGAAATGAATTTGAGGAAATTTGGAGAATATGACAACTGGAGTATAAATTTGATCAATGATATTCTTGGTGGAGAAATATTGATGAATTAGTTAGAGATAAATAATGGAAAAATAAGGATGATTATGGAAAAAGCAATTTATGGTTTTAGATCATTAGCAGAAAGGATTGATTTGTTAGAAAGTTCTAATACGAATGATTACGGTGGATTAAAAAGTAATCTTGTTAGAAAATCATTAGAGTTCAGAAGTGAAGAGTTAGTGAATAGTGATTACAAGATTGGATTATTAGGAATTCGGAATACAAAAGACATTGGTGGATTCAAAATGAATATATAGAAAGGGTTTGATCGGTGGATTAGCTGAATGATGTCACCCGCTGTTTGGAGTCTTAGACAAGAATCGAAAGAAAATACATCTTTGGTGGATTAAGTCAATTATGGCAATCGCCGTGTGGAGTCCTAGGTTGCAACTATAACACTAGGGTTCAATAATAATAGTGCTACCAAAGAGAAGTTGCTGGCAAATAAAACAACCCGAGCCTTTCCTTTGATAAACCATGCATACCATTTATTTGCATTCTGTGTATTGGCTCGCGGAGCACAGTGGTTAGTGTGCTCACTCACTCTCACAACAAATCCAGAATCAAGAGTCAGGTCATTATGCCTCAGCAACTCTGGTGATTATGATGACAAAGGAGATCAAGATGTCAAGGGCTAGGTCGTGAACCTCCAGTTGGCTGCCTGTGGGCATGTCCTGAAGGTCCCACTGTGTGCTTCGTTCTTCCGCTCTCGCAGTTCTCGATTTCGGCCTAACCGGCCCATGTGTAGGTTTACTATATTATTTATGCTTCGCATGATATGTATTTGATATTCATTTCTGTAGCTGTGAGCACTATCTACTGATCCAGGGAATAGTGCAATAAATCATAGAGGATTCCGGATGTAAAATCTGGGGTCTGACATGCATCCTCCCCTTGTCCCCATCTGTGCCTTGTGTTCCCCAGCGAGTTTTCAACCACACTCATGAGAACTCACGCCCAACCCTCAGCCTTTCTGTGCCTATAAAACTCCTTTGACTGTACCATTTTCTCCTCAGCTCGCCCTCCTAGTCTCTTGTGCACGGTCCTTGAGCACTCTACTCTTTGGAACGTCGAGAGACCAAAGTCGTACGCAACGCCGGCGAGCAGACCACCGTGTGCTCGCTTCTCTAGTGAGCTTGTCGCCCCCTCCATCTCAATGCACTTGCCTCTTCAAGCACCCTACTCATTTGATTGACCTTCTTTGCAATGGATCACTTGAGCTAGGTCTTCTTCATTTCCGACATGACACCGCCGAAAGACCTTTCTCTCTCCAATGAACCGTAATCGATTCCTTTCACTCGTACCTCCACATGCATGCATGCAAGCTCATATGGACCCATTTTGTAGCCTCTCTATTGCCAAAAAATCGTTGTTATCGAGGACCCCTTCACCATCGACGAGGTCTCCGATGCTAGCTTCTTCCACCTCTCCTCGTGGACCGTCATCACCTTTAGTGAGCATCCCTTCCCTCATAGAGTAATCAAAGTCGATTGGAGAACTAAAGTAATCAAAGTCAAAGAGAGAACAAAAGTAACTGCAGTTCAAAGAAAATTAAAAGTAATCAAAGTCAAAAAGGGAACTAAAGTAGTCGAACTCGTAAAGGGAACTGTAGTAGTCGAACACAAGAACAGAACCGTAGCAGTTGAGGTCGAAACCTTTCACTACTACCATGTCAAGATTTTTACCACAGCCGGGCGTCGAGATCTTAGGCTACTGTTGTGTTGAAATCTTCGACCGTAGCCGTAGTCGAGATTTTCGACCGCTGCTATGTCGAAATCTTTGACCGCAACCATAGTTGAGATCTTTGACCACTATTGATGTCAAAATCTTTGACCGTAGCTGTAGTCGAGATCTTCGACCGCTACTATGTCGAACTCTTCGACCGCTGCCGTGTCGAGGTCTTCAACCGCTGTTGTTGTCGAAATCTTCAACTGCAGTGTCGAAGTCTTCGACCGCTGACATTATCAAACCTTTCAACCACTGGTGCTATCAAAATCTTTGACCGTAGTCATTGTCAAAATCTTTGACTGCAGTCGTAGTCAAAATATTCGACCACAACCGTAGTCAAAATCTTTGACCGTAGTCGTAGTCAAAATCTTTGACTGTAACCGTTGTCAAAATCTTCGACCGTAGCCATAGTCGAAATCTTCGACCACTGCCATAGTCAAAACCTTTGACCATTGTAGTAGTCATAATCTTCGACCTCTAACGGTAGTCGTAATCTGTGGGGTAATCGTAGACGGTAGATGGTAGTCGAAACCTATAGCAAATCAATCGTAGATATAATAGACCGATCGTAAATAGAGTAGACTGGTCGTAAATAGAGTGGGTCGGTCATAAGTAGAAGTAGATCAGTCGTAAATAGAGTAGGTTGATCATAAGTAGAAGTAGATCAGTCGTAAATAGAGTAGATCAGTCGTAAGTACAGTAGATCAGTCATAAGTACAGTAGATCGGTCATGATATGCTTTGGATTAGTCGTAAGTCACAGGACGTAAGTACAATAGATCAGTCGTAAGTACAGTATATCGGTCACAAGAACTCGGTAAACAAGAACACTCTCATTGTTCTTAATAAAATCAATCTCCAAAAGAATAAGGCCTCCCTACGGATAGGAGTAGAGGGTTATATATACTAGGAACAACCCTCCTAGCTGGGTATGAACATAAGTCACCACGTTGGAAGGTGGAAGGCCAACTGGTTGAAGCATTCAAGGAGTCTTCTCAAATTCTCGTGCGACTGCTCAACTTCTGCGCAATATTTAGTAAAATAGAAATAAATCTCTCCTCGGAAGTCCAAAAACGAACCGTTTGTTGGAGGTGAAAATAGACTTGAATATCTTTCCATCCATATAGGATATGCACAGTAAAACGTGACAGGTTAGTGCGCAAGCCTTCAAAGAGTCTTCAGTTTTCGCACAACATTTATCAGCATGTGCAGCTGTTACTAAAATGACCATAACTTTCTTTACACAACTCCAAATGATGCACGGTTTGAAACGTAGGAAAATGGACTGGACAAGCCATCCATTGGTCTGGTGTATGCTGGTTGGAAACATTATAATTCATATAGATAATGATTGTAAAACTCGTTGGTTTTATGGACCTCCCTGTTCCTCTCCAATGCACCTGAGTTCAATCAAAGAAGAAGAGGTGGGGCACGACCAAGTCACAAGAATCTGAAATATAGCTTAAGTTAGCATTCACCTGATCATGTATTTACTTAGCACGTCTTCTCGTGATTGGTCCTTGATATTGTTGGTCCTTGAGATGATCATCTTCAGTGTGGTTATTGAAGGTTGGGATGTCCTCATCATCCTCCCCCTCTTGAAAAGGAGTCGTCCTCGACTCGTTTGGTCCATAGTATGGAGAGAGGTCAGAGACATGAAGGTCTCACTAACACCATACTTACTGGGGAGATCAATCTTGTAGGCATTGTTATTTATCTTTTGAACCACTTTGAAAGGACCATCACCGCGGGCTGTAACTTGCACTTGCGTAACTCTGGAAAACGTTCTTTTCTCAAGTGCACCCAAACGAGCTCTCCCGGTTCAAACACTAGCTTCTTTCTTCCTTTATTTGCTCGTTGCACATACTTTCTTGTCATCTCCTCTATATTCGCCTTCGCTTTCTCATGAATCTTCTTAATGAAATTAGCACGTTTACTAGCATCCATATTAGCTCGTTCCTGCAATGGCAATGGCAAAGGCAAAAGATCGATGGGAGCAATAGGTTTAAATCCATAAACAATCTCAAATGGACATAATTTTGTAGTAGAATGTACCGCCCTGTTATAACCAAATTCCACATGCGGAATGCAATCTTCCCACATCTTCAAATTATGCTTAAGAACCGTTCGCAACATCATAGAAAGTGTACGGTTCACAACCTCAGTTTGTCCATTAGTTTGAGGATGACAGGTAGTAGAGAATAGCAGCTTAGTACCAAGCTTTCCCCACAAATCCAAAAGTAGCTCAAAAACTTTGTATCACGGTCTGAGACAATTGTCTTCAGAACACCATGTAGACGCACGATTTTCCTGAAAAACAAATCGGCAACATGTGAAGCATCGTCGCTCTTATGACATGCAATAAAATGAGCCATTTTACTAAAACGATCAACCACCACAAATACTGAATCCCTCCCCCTCTTAGTCCATGGTAATCCTAACACAAAATCTATAGAGATGTCCTCCCACGAAACACTAGGAATAGGTAAAGGCGTGTATAAACCATAGGGATTAAGACGGGACTTAGCTTTATGGCATGTAATGCATTTCAACACGTAGCGTTCCACGTCTCGCCTCATCTTTGGCCAAAAAATGATCACCAAGACACTCTCGGTCTTTTTAGCACCAAAGTGACTCATAAGACCACCGCATGAGCTTCCGCAATAAAAGTAATCGAGCGAGCAACGGAATGCACAATTTGTTAGCTCTAAATAGGAAACCATCATGCAAATGATACTTATCCCAACCTTTTCCATTACCACACATGGAGTAGGGTTCAGCAAAGAACACGTCAATAGCATACAATTCTTTGATACTCTCTGGACCCAAAATTTTAACATCTAGTTGGGAAAGTAACATATGTCGTCTAGACAATGCATCCGCTACAACATTATCCTTCCCCTTCTTATATTTAATAATGTATGGAAAGGATTCTATGAACTCACTCCAACGTGCATGTCTACGGTTTAGTTTTAATTGAACTTTAAGATGTTTCGTCATACATGATTCATGGTCGAATGTATAACAAATTCTTTAGGCCATAAATAGTGCCAAGTTTACAACACACGCACTAACACATACAATTCCTTGTCATATCTTGAATAATTAAGCATTGGACCACTTAACTTCTCCATTTTGAAATAAGCAATTGGCCTACTTTGTTGCATAAGCACCCCACCAATCCCTACACCACTAGCATCACATTCAACCTCAAACATCTTACCAAAATTCGTGGTAGTGCTATGGGTAAGCTTATTCGGGCTCCTCTCCCTCAATTTCAAGTGGTGCGGTGAGATGAGTCGGGATGTACATGTGGTTGTCTTGCTTTACACGGGCTTATCTTTCAACTCATGGAATGTTTTGTCTCCCACCATGTTGCCCAAATCAATTTTCATATAGCAAGAGCGAGTCTTTAGGACAACTAAGTGTCCCGTTTAACTAGCATGACTAAGCAATTCGCTACAATATACTTTATTAGGAAATTCCACTTTATACTAGTTTTACTATGGCGACAAGGTTCACATATAGCAACATGTCTCAATGGAAATACTAGCAAGCATATTAATGGGTGTACTCTATATTCTACTAAAACGAACATAATCTACACATAAAATACTAGCATGCATTTTAATAATTTAAACGAAACTAGTTGCGGGAAAAGCCGGATCAAAATGGTCAAGGTGATAACTCGCCTTGGTCAAAGTGCTCAGAGGGTTGGGGTTGGAATCTGCAATGCTGCCTCGGCCTCTTCTTCTTGAGTCTCGTAGCTATTTAATCCGTCGCGAAAATTTGCAATTGAAAGCAAAGCAACAAATCAATCCAAATAACACCAGAAATTCAAATAAAATCTAAAATTATGATTCCAGTTCTATTAGACAGATCTTGAATTTAGGCAATTTAAAATTTGTCTCACTCGATTTGGAGTTAAAATGAAGAAGTTATAACATTTCAAAGTTCTCGGTTTAAACAAAATCTTAAAATTATTAAATTCGGCGGTGGGGCCCATTAACGATGAGCCACCCACGCCTGACGGGTGGCGGTCGTGACCATGGGGCCCGTGTGTCGGCTCGGTTTCTCTTGGCTCGTGTGGGCGGGCCCACTGCCAGTGAGCCCACCGACCATTGGTGACAAAGTGGCCCACTGTCGACCAAAATAAAAGAAATGGCTCAACCCAGCGGGCCGGGGCTCGAAGCAGCAGGGAGCCGGGGGAAGAGAGTTGGCGCGCTAGCGAGGAGGAGGCTTTGCTACCCTTAAGGGCGCAAATACCTCTTAAGGTATGCGCTGGGAGGCTGTCAGAGTAGCGAAGGCGAGGCCGGTGAGGGGTCGCGGTGGCCCATGAGGGGTGGTCGGAGAGGTGTCGGGGTGCGTGAAATGTAAACTTGGCGTCGTGGTGAAGCTCAAGGCGCATGTGGCGGGCGGGAGGTCTTGGGAGTAGGGTCGGCAGTGGCGGCGGCAAGGGAGGTCTCACTGGCCGGCGATGCAGTGGTCGGGAGCCCGGGAAGGCAGGAAATGGTGGTGAGACTACGGGGTGGTGTAGGAGGCGGGGTGGGCTCTAGCTGGGTTCGCCGAGAGCCCAGTGGCGGACTTGGGAAAAAGCAGGGCCATGAGCTAAAGAGCGAGGGGAACTAATTAGGCGGTGGAGGTGGTGGGAGTGTGGAGGAGGCTAGGGCTCTCGGGAGGCTTTAAGGCGCGCACGAGGTGGCATCGGATGCCTCCCGAGCCGTCTTTTCGGCCGGCGGAGGCGAGTGAAAGGGTGGGGGTGGCGGTGAATGGCCTTCATGGCCGGGTTGGGAAACCGTGGGCGGAGGTGCATGCATCGCGCCCGCGAGGAGGCGGCAGGCCTGGGCGCGGCGGCCTTGGCCGAGAGAGAGAGCAGGGGAGAAGAAGAACAGGCGGGTGAGGGTCACGGCGGGGTGGTAGGTTGGTTTGGTAGCCAGTGCCCCAAAAAAATATTTTCTTTTAATTTTTCTTTTCTATTTTTATTTAATTTCACTTATTTCTTCCACATATTTGCAAATATGAAAAATATATATACATATATATTTCTAAATCCCTATTTTAAGGGAGCTCATCTACACATTTTATTCATTTAAAACCCCTTTTAATTATTGCCATCCTCATATATACATATTTGTATTTACATATATATACTTATCTAATTTGTTTTTCTCTCTCATTTCCTTTGCAAAGATTTAACCCATTACTTAGGATCAGCTACTTTCTTTTTGACACTGGATCATCTTTTCAGATTCTCATTTTATTATTTTATGTTCTATTATTTCATTTCTTTTGCCCATTGGACATCATCAGCTCGTTAATTAAGAAATGTTCTAAGAAAATCAATTTCAAAGCAAAATCACAGCAGTTAATGCAAGGAAATTTTATAATCCAAAATTTAACTTTTGGGATGTTACAAACCTACCCCTTAAAGAGAATCTCACCCAGAGATTGGTCTAGTTGGTGAATAGTTGGGGTAGTCTCTCTTTAGTTGATCTTGGCGTCCCGGTGGCCTCCTTCTTGGAGTGATGACTCCATTGCACTCTGCAGGTGCGGATGGTTTGATTCCTGGTTTTCTTTTCCACAGTGTCCAAGATCTTAATTGGACGCTCCTTGTAGGTCAGGTCACTCTCGAGCTCCACTGCTTCCATCGGGGTTTGGTCCTCAGGTACCCGAAGGCATTTCTTGAGTTGAGACACATGGAAGACATTGTGTACATCTCGCTAGACTTGCGAGCAATTCCGGTGGTAAGCCACTTCTCCTTTCTTAGCTATGATCGGAAATGGTCCAACATAGCGAGGGCAAGTTGCCTTTGACTTTAAATCTTCGATTCCTCGTGGGGTGACACCTTCAAGTAGACATGGTCTCCAATTTCAAAACTTAATGGCCTCCTCCTTTTGTCTGCGTAACTCTTCATCTAGGCTGGCGGCTAATAACCGATCTCGATCGACGGACTTTCTCTTCGCTTGCTCAGTATCGTGTCGAATATATATCCTTCCCCTACTTGACCAATGCGGAGGGTGCGGCACTTCCTTCCGTCAATGCTTCAAAGGGACATCGAAGGCTGGTTTGATAGTGTTGTTGTAAGCAAACTCGCATACGGCAGACCTTATCGATCCTTGAGAAATCCAGGCACAAGCCAAGCATATCTTCAATATTTGATTTACTCTCTGTCGACCATACGTGCTGGGGTGATAGGCGGTGCTAAAATCGAGATGAGTACCAAGGGCTTCATGCGAGCTAGCCAATGCGAGGTAAATTGGGACCCTCGATCCGAGACTATCCGCTTTGGCACAGTGTAAGCACACGATGCGGGACATATATAGTTACGCCAATTTGTCTCCCTTGTAAGTGGTCTTGACAGAATAAATGAGCAACCTTGGTCGATCTATCCACCACGACCCAAATGGAGTCGTATCGACCTTGTTCGGAAACCCGTGATAAAATCCATCCCTACTTCTTCCCACTTGCATTGTGGTATCTTGAGGGTTATAATGAGCCTTCACTCTTTGGCAGACATCACACAGTAGCGTACT
This sequence comes from Bonia amplexicaulis, assembly GCA_036346245.1. Lineage (NCBI taxonomy): Eukaryota > Viridiplantae > Streptophyta > Magnoliopsida > Poales > Poaceae > Bonia > Bonia amplexicaulis. The sequence goes on from CM070736.1 coordinate 29,126,406, forward strand.
CGGCAATGTCCTTTTCATTGCCAATGTCTGCTTCATATCTTGGTACATTTGGCGGATGAAGGGAATATGCCGAGCTATGGGCTTCTCGGAGCATTATATCCTTAAGGTCCTTTTGGGGAGGTATGAAAACACGGTTTCCGTACTTTAGAACTCCTTGATGATCCATAGTCATTTTAGGGGCTTTCCCTTCTTCCATTAATTTCTTCCACCTAAAAGCAGGCCTCTATCATTTCTTCAATGCTTGTTTGATTCTCCCAGGTGGTTAGGGCTCCTTCTTCCACGATCCCCAGGTTCAGGGCTGCCAGCTCTTTATAAAGTTCAGGCTGGCGTTCCTGAGCCATGAGGTTATTGCGATGAGGCCTTGGGCTCGAGCATCGGCTACCACATTGGCCTTCCCTGGGTGGTAATGGACTCTCAGGTCGTAATCCTTGATCAACTCTAACCATCTCCTTTGCCTCAGATTAAGGTGTGACTGAGTGAAGAAATACTTGAGGCTCTTGTGATCTGTGTATATATCACAGTGATTGCCAATCGAGATAATGCCTCAAAGTTTTAAGGCATGAACTCTGACGCTAATTCGGATCATGGGTGGGATAGTTAACCTCATGAGGACGGAGTTGCACGGATGCATATGCCACAACCTTGCCTCCCTGCATCAGTACGCATCCCAATCCTTGATGGGAAGCATCACAGTATACTTCAAAATCCTTGCGTACATCGGAAGGACTAGCACCGGGTGGTAGTCAATCTTTCTTGAGCTCTTGAAAGCTTCCTTCGCAGGCTGTGGTCCATTCAAACTTCTATTCCTTCTTGAGTAGTTGAGTCATTGGCCGGGCTATTTTTGAGAATCCTCTATGAATCTTCTATAATATCCCGCCAATCCCGGAAACTTCGCACCTCGATGTGGAGGAAGGTGGCTTCCATTACATCACTACCGCAATCTTGGCGGGATCAGCGGATACTCCTTCTGCAGACACTATATGCCCCAAGAAGCGATGTCACTTAGCGTAATTCACACTTGCTATACTTAGCATATAACCGATGCTCTCTTAGCTTCCCTAGCACTAGCGAGATGCTCGCATGATCTTCTGCAGTCTTGGAGTAGATGAGAATGTCATCAATGAACACCACCACAAACTTGTCCAAATATTCCATGAATACTTTATTCATAAGATTCATAAAGTATGGGGCATTTGTCGACTAAAAGACATGACCGTAAACTCATACAACCCATACCTAGTGGTAAAAGTCGTCTTGGGTATATCTTCACCTAATTTTCATTTGGTGGTACCCGACCTCGGATCTATTTTAGAAGATGGTGGCTCCACCAAGTTGGTCAAATAGATCGTCAATCCCGGGAGGGGTATTTGTTCTTGATGGTTACCTCATTTAATGCCCTAATCCACACACATTCGGCCGTGCCATCCTTCTTCTTACTGAATATCTTGGAGATCCCTGGGGTGAGGAACTGGGTCTAATGAATCCTTTTCCGCAATTCATGGAGTTGGGTCTTTAGCTCTCCCGAGCTCTTCCACCGTCATCCTATATGGTCGCTTGGAAATGGGAGCAAGACAGCTTCAAATTAATAACGAACTCCAAGTCTCATGTCTGGGGCATGCCTGTAGGTCCTCTGAAATACGTCCCGATAATCTTGCACCACTATCATTCCTTCTAAGGGTACATCTTCAAGATAATTTATTTCCCGGGGGGCCCGTGCGGTATGGTCGGTCCACTTTCACTTCTATGGTCATTCCAAGGCACTTAGTCAGTTTTACTGTCCTGGAGGCACAGTCTATAACTCCTTTATATCTGGCTAACTAGTCCATTCCTAGTATAATATCCAGAGTCTGGGAGCTTAGTACTATTAGATCTGCTGGGAAGTTGCACCTTTCCATGACTATCATTACCCCAGGACACACTAAGGTAGTCATATCATCCCACCGGTGACTTAAGTATTACTGGCCTCTTTAGAGGATAGGTAGGTAACCCTAGTTTGTCCGCATACCCCTTGGATATAAATGAATGTGAAGCTCCGTAATCAAGCGAGTTTGTGCCGGTATGGATTTGACAGAGAACGCATCCATTAGGACTCCCCGCCGCTTCTCGCCTTCTTCTTTGTAACATGGTTGACTCTTCCCTGCCAGAGTTGGGGTAATCACCGCTAGCTTGCGAGGTCTCGAGGCCCCTTGTCGGGCATCAAGCTTGACCGCGAAAGTGGGTATTCTGCTTGAGTGGGCATCTATTGGCAAAGTGCCCTTTTCCCGCAATCAAGCACTTGTAGTCGGTGGTTTGACCCGAGCCAACATTTTGGCGCCCTTGCATTGTACTACCACCGGGATTAGACGATGAGGTCGAGGGTTTGAACTGGTTCGGCCGAGAAGCTAGAGTTGTTGAAGAACTTCGAATAAATCTCCCTTCTTGTCACCGAGTGGTTAGCTTGCGCTACTGGTGGCCTCCATTCTTCTTTTCATTTTCTAGAATTAAAGCCTTGTTCACGGTGGTGGAACCGGTGAAGTCTTGCACGATGAGTGTACTCTTAGCTCCTCATTCATGCCTTCAAGAAATCATCGATCTTTTCCTCTTCATCGCCCACGTCGGTCGAGGCGAACGAGCAAGTCGAGTGAATTTTGTAAGGTATTCACTAATGGTCATGCCCTTTGCTTAAGAGTACTGAACTCGTTCTTCTTCATCCTTAGAATTCCCATTGGGACGGTTAGTTTTGAAAGTCGCCTTGAACTCCGACAAGGTATGACCTCCATGTCGTTGTCCATGGAGGTCTCCTCTTGACTCGGCCGCAAGGTAGTTCTCCCACCAATTTGCAATGCCACGAGCCGATGGGTGCAAATATTACTTTGTCTTCTTCAAGACTTGGCAGCGCAGCCTTCCTTCGTATCCCGAAGCCAATCTTGATTTCGAGAGGTTCGTCTACCGAGGAGAAAGTAAGGCCGGGTCCTTTGAAAGTCACCCAGTCGACTCTAGATCCGCCGTGCCACCTTGTTGCCCTAAGAATATAGCCCGCAAGAATTGAGTTTGTGCGCCATGACTTGCGCCATGGTGGGGTTGGTTGGAGGCGGAAGGTTGGCTTCACGGTCTTGGGTCCGCTCATGCCCACCGGCATGACACCGGGTGCGTGAGTCCACCACTCCTTGGTTGAGGGTGGCATTGGCACGAGCCACGATTACCCTCCGGCCGGCCATCTGATTATATTTATACATACAATTGGCTTAGCACTAATGCTAGGCAAAGCGAAGAAGGCGCCTATACAAAGAAATAAAAGCCAACAAGATAAACGACAAAAGCAATTTTCAAACACGAGGTTTCTTAGAATAAAACACCACATAGCCGACTTCTAGGTCGGACTTACAATTACATCACAATTAATTAAAGTTTTGATGGGAATAACCACTACGATACAAAAGGTTTTGGATAACATGCTACGGTGCACCCTTAGTACTTGCGCCACATCAAGCACCGCGCCATCCGGTCTACTCCTCCATGTTTCAGTACTGGCCGGAAGGATCAGAAGTCGGCGATCGAGAACGAGACCCTGCCGCCGAACTCGGAGGGTCGGTCTCGAGCGGAGCGGCCGCGATCGCGACGTGACCTCCATGGCCAAGAGTCGTCCGTGGTCCCGAGGTCGCACGCCTGCGCGCAGCAGCGTGGTGCGGGTCCACCTGCGCCCCCGGGCGGGTCGGGAGGGGCTGGAGTAGCGCAGGAGCTGGGACGCTGGGCTGCACCTGCCGCGGCCGCCTCCGCCTTGGCAATGCCAAGGCTTGCTCGCGACCGGGCGAGCTGCCGCGGAGGGTCGCCACCCGGTGTGTGTGGCGACGAGGTGAACTCGAGGGCGGTGATCTCCTCCGTAGCGGCGGTGTGGGCCGATCCCATGGCCTCGGTCGTCAACCCGATGTGTGAGCATCGGGTTGTTCTCGCTCACCCGCATGTATGTCTCATTGTATCGCGCATTCTCCCGACGCGAGGGTAGTAGCGAGAGGGGTACAGAAGGCGGGCCTTGTAGATGTCGCACATCCGCGGCGGCAAAGCGGCGGCGTCTGAAGTGCCACGGCCGGATGGTCCGCCGGTGCTCGTCCGAAGACGTGAGGTCGGTCGTGGCGCAGCGATCTCTGTAGATGAACACCTCAATCGCCCAAGACTCCTCTCCTCCACCGTGGTCTTGAGACCACGGTACACCAGGCTGGTCCGGATAGCCTGTAATGGAGGAGCTTGCGCGAATCTTGGCAAACTCCCTCAGACACTCGTGGGCCGATAGTCCAGTCACCCTCATCTCCGACTCCACCATCCGTAATTTAAATTTCTAGTGTTAGTAACTTTTCAAAATATCAATGAAGGATAGAATGAATGTGTCTAAGAAGGATAGAGAAAGAAGTAATACACTATATTTTTGGAAACTCTTTTTATAAGTTTGATAAAATTATAATCCTATCCTTTGGCTAACGTCCATACTAAGGCCTTTACCCTACAACAGTATGCTCGATACCACTCTGTCGGACCAATTTTTCAATCCGAATCTTCAGGCTTACGGCATTATTCCCTGGATCAGTAGATAATGCCCACAGGTACATTGCTGTATCATGTCATACATCGCTTAAACAATAATATTACAAACCATGGTTCCAAATTAAGCCGCGTCGGGCAATAGTTTACAAAAGGGGGCACTTCGGCCGAATGTCATCATTACATGCGAACAGCGGAAGAGAAAACAAAAGTAGGGCCATAACCTCAGGCAAGCGACTGGGGGGTAATGTGTGCAGTATATATTACCTAGGATAGATAATATACGTGCACACAATGCCTTAGGTCTAACTTGTCTAAGCTCAGAAAAATACGCATGACGACCTAATTCCCATCGTCCTTCCTTCCTTCTGTGACCGGGGCATCTTCATATTCATAATGGTCCTGTGTTCTGTCTCTGCTTTGATAATGCGAGCGTGAGCACACTAACCACCGTGCTCGTGAATCATCACACGTAATGCGATAATAGAATGTTACCGATCAAGAGAAGGCTCTAGGTTTATTTTATTTTGCCAAGACCGCCTTTTCAATACAGTAATTAGAAATCCCTATGACCTAGCAGTTTATGAAGGACACCATTTTCGGAAATAATTATATTAATAGTGCACGAGTCCATCCACCATTACATGGCTCTCGTGACTTACAAAGACCTTTAGCATTATAGCGCCTATCTTACCACTGGGACGACACCCAGGACAAATCCAAACCAGGGCCTTTCCTGCCCCATGCTTTCCCAATTTACCCACAAAATTATTTCTGAAACAGAACTATATCTAGTTAAGTCCCCATGTCTGCCCATGACCGTGGGCACGGCTATTCGAATAGTTTTGACTCGCAGAGTGTGTACACTTTCACCTGGCGATAATCCACCCATTGCCCCACCGATTCCCGGGTCGTGGTCGATAGATTACCACATGACTGTTCAGGTTATCTAGTTCCACTAGTCATCTCACCCTATGGGAAAGCGCCCACTTGCGGTGGGTCCCATACGCTGCACGGATGTTCACCACGGCTACCAAGATTATTCTGCTCCTCTCCCTCAATGCTAGTACGACCGGTGAACGTCACCCTCCACTCGGTGTCCCTTTAGGCCTCCTTGCCCTTGCATAACCACGTCTATCCACTACCGGTGAGATGAGTCGGGAGTTTCGATACGCTACTTAGCCACGTTGTATTTACTGTACATGTGGTTGTACTGCTTTACACAGGCTAACATGACAAGATTAGGTCCTTAGTGTTATCGGGTGGTTCTACCACATTCCATAATTTTTGTGCTCCCACCGCACCACATTCCAAATTTCCATATCATCCCCGGATACTAAGCAAGTTTGGAGATTTTTGGGACATAAAATAACAGTTCCAACTTTTCATCAGCCATTCCCACCATGACTGCCCAAATCAATTTTCATATAGCAAGAGCGAGTCTTTAGGACAACTAAGTGTCCCCGTTTAACTAGCATGACTAAGCAATTCGCTACAATATACTTTATTCGGGGAAATTCCACTTTATACTAGTTTTACTATGGCGACAAGGTTCACATATAGCAACATGTCTCAATGGAAATACTAGCAAGCATATTAATGGGTGTACTCTATATTCTACGGAAAACTGAACATAATCTACACATAAAATACTAGCATGCATTTTAATAATTTAAACGAAACTAGTTGCAGGAAAACCGGGATCAAAATGGTCAAGGTGATAACTCGCCTTGGTCAAAGTGCTCAGAGGGTTGGGGTTGAATCTGCAGTGCTGCCTCGGCCTCTTCTTCTTGAGTCTCGTAAGCTATTTAATCCGTACGCGAAAATTTGCAATTGAAAGCAAAGCAACAAATCAATCCAAATAACACCAGAAATTCAAATAAAATCTAAAAATTATGATTCCAGTTCTATTAGACAGATCTTGAATTTAGACGAATTTAAAAATTTGTCTCACTCGATTTGGAGTTAAAATGAAGAAGTTATAACATTTCAAAGTTCTCAGTTTAAACAAAATCTTAAAATTATTAAATTCTGACAGGTGGGGCCCATTAACAGTGAGCCACCCACGCACGCCCGACGGGTGGCGGATCCGACCGCATGGGCCCGTGGTGTCGGCGGCTCGGTTTCTCTGCGCTCGGACCGGCGGGCCCACTGCCAAACAGCCCATCGACCACATGGCTGACAAAGGGCCCCTGTCGTCACCAGAAAATAAAAGAATGGCTCAACCAGCGGAGCCGGGCTCGAACGCCACGGAGCCGGGGAAGAGAGTTGGCTTAGCTAGTGGGAGGGGAGGCTTTACCCTTAAAGCATAAATACCTCTTAAGGTATGCGCGGAGAGTGTCGAGTAGCGAAGGCAGAGGTCGGTGAGGGTCGCGTGGCGCCCGGAGGGGTGGCCTGGAGAGGTGTCGGTGCGTGAAATGTAAACTTGGCGTCATGTGAAGCTCAAGGCGGCATGCGAGGGCCGGGAGGTGCTTGAGTAGGGGTCGGCAATGGCATGACAATGGCGAGGGAGGTCTCACCAGCCGGCGATGCAGTGGTCTGGAGCTCCGGGAAGACCGAAATGAGTGGTGAGACTACGGGGTGGTGTAGGAGCGGGAATTGGGCTCTAGCTGGGTTCACGAGGAGCCAGTGGCGGACTTGGGAAGAAACAGGCGCCATGAGCTAAAGAGCGAGGGGAACTAATTAGGCGGTGGAGGTCGGGGGGGAGTGGGAGGCAGCTAGGGCTCCGGGAGGCTTTAAGGCGCGCACGAGGGTGAGACGGATGCCTCCCGAGCCGTCTTCGGCCAACGGCGGAGCAGTGAAGGGGTGGGGGTGGCGGTAGGCAAGGCCTTCATGGCCGGGTTGGGGGAAACCGTGGGCGGAGGCGGTGCATGCGCGCCACGCGGAGGGGAGTCGTTAGGCGCAGAGAGAGGTGCGCATGAAAAGGAGGCGGCTTGGGGGCGCTGTCCGGTGGTCCGGCGGGGGTCTCAACGGTCCAACGATCAGACGGCCGGGTCACGGCGGGCGAAAAGGGGCGGGCGCGAAGGCGAGGGCGCGCCTGTGGGCGCAGAGAGAGAGAGAGGGAGAAGAAGAACAGAGCAGGAGGGTGGGGTCACGCGGCGGGTGGGCTTGTTACTGGCCTATATCACCAAAAAAAAATATTTTCTTTTAATTTTTCTTTTCTATTTTTATTTAATTTCACTTATTTCTTCCACATATTTGTAAATATGAAAATATATATACATATATATTTCTAAATCCCTATTTTTAAGGGGAGCTCATCTACACATTTTTATTCATTTAAAATTGAAAGGAACCTCATATATCTTTGTCATATTCATTAATTGGGGCTACTTTCTTTTTGACATCGGATCAGATTCTTATTTTATTATTTTATGCTATTATTTCAATTTTGCCCATTGGACATCATCACCGTTAATTAAGAAATGTTCTAAGAAAATCAATTTCAAAGCAAAATCACAAAGATTAATGCAAGGAAATTTTATAATCCAAAATTTAACTTTTCGTGATGTTACAAATGCTTTGTCCTGCCCCCAATTGAAAGGAACCTCCTTCTTAGTCAATTCATTAATTGGGCAGCAATGTGGAACGCGGTGAAACTCGCTAATCCTAGAAAGCTCCTCGCTAATCCAATCATGAATAGCCTTAATTTTTTCCTCATCGACCTCCACGCCTTTACCTGAAACAACAAAGCCAAGAAACACAACCTTATCTGTGCAAAAGGTGCACTTTTTAAGGTTAGCATATAGACTTTCTTCTCTCAAAACAGCAAGCACGCACCTTATATGTTCAATATGTTCAGTGAAAGTTTTGCTGTAAATAAGAATATCATCAAAGTATACAACAACAAACTTTCCGATGAATGATCTAAGGACATGATTCATTAATCTCATGAAAGTACTAGGTGCATTTGTTAATCCAAAGGGCATGACTAATCATTCATATAAACCAAATTTAATCTTAAATGCAGTTTTCCATTCATCGCCCTCTTTCATTCTTATTTGATGGTACCTACTTCGAAGAACAATCTTAGTAAATATTGTAAAGCCACTAAGTTCATCTAGCATGTCATCAAGTCTAGGTATCAGATGTCTATGCCTAACAATGATATTATTTATCGTTCTACAATCAACGCACATTCTCCAAGTACCATCTTTTTTCGGAACCAAAATAACTGGAACAGCACAAGGAGATAGACTTTCCTGTATGTAACCTTTGTCAAGAAGCTCTTGAACTTGACGCTGAATTTCTCTAGTCTCCTCTGGATTTGTGCGGTATGGCGCCCGGTTTGGCAATGGAGCTCCTGGTACCAAATCAATTTGATGCTCAATCCCGCACTTAGGTGGCAGCCCGGGTGGTACCTCATCGGGAAACACGTCCTCATATGCCTGCAACACTAGGCAAAGTAGAGGATAAGTCGTCAGTCGATGAAAATGCTTCTTTGTATAGGAGTACAAAGAACATAGTATTAGGTTCACTCAATTCTTTTAAGTCCCTTTTCCTAGCCATCATTACTAATCCCTGTTTTCCCGTTGGCTTGGTCATATTTCGCTTTGGAGCTTTTGGCTGTGGATGCACTCCCTAACTATTATTGTTGCTCACACTAGAATGTTTCTCACTCTCTCGCTTATTCTGAACCTTTCTCTTTTGCTCATCCACGAATACCTCTTCCGGTGTCATGGGTAGCCATGTAAACTTCTCTCCTTTATGGACAAAAACTAGACGGTTTGCACGACCGCTGATTTGCACATCACGATCAAATAACCAAGGATGTCCCAACAGCAGGTGACATGCATGCATGGGCACTACATCGCACTCCACCACATCATGATATGTGCCAACTGAAATAGAGATTCTTACCATGCATGTCACTCTCATTGATCCGCAATTGTTCAGCCACTGCATAAGATAAGGATGTGGATGGCGCTTTGTTTGCAATCCTAACTTCTCAACCATCTCCGTACTAGCAATATTATTGCAGCTGCCACTATCAATAATAACTCGACATACCTTCGCATTCACCAAACAGCGTGTATGAAACAAGTTATGCCGCTACCCCTTATCTTCCTCAACAACTGGGGCACTCAAAGAACGGCATACGACCAAGGCTTCTCCTCCCACATGGTTATGGCTCAACAAAGTGCTAGCCACATCATCCTCATGATCATCTTCAGCTGCAAGATCGTGGTTAGCATTAATATCACCCTCAGGGTCACTCTCAGACTCCCACTCACCCTCTTCATTTACTAGCAGCACCCTCCGGCTAGGACACTCTGAAGATTTGTGTCCTCTTCCTTTGCACTTAAAACACTGAATATCACGACTGCACGAAGAAGATGATGATGTCGGTGCAGAAGAAATCCCCGCCGATGCAGCGGGATGCCTATCACTGGGGCGAGATGCTGGCGAAGATGCTGATGATGCCGTGGGTCGACCATTTGTGGTGGTCGGCGGCAGCCCAGAAGTCACACTATAACACCCCAGGACCCACATTGCCCTGGGATATCACTAAAACCACTCCACAACTAGCCAAATTACAAGATAAAATAAACTGGTAACAATTCCTAAACAAGATAGAATAAACGGAAGCATAAACAACAAAGGGAAAACAGGATAGTGATAACAATTCAATAATTATAATCAACTCCAACATCATAACCAAAAGAACAGTTCACAAATTTAACATTATTACAACATAAAACTATGATCCAAGTGCATCAATGTGGTGCCACTCTACCCTTCCCATGCATGCTCAAAGACCACATGTAGGGAGGAGAAAACAAGGGTGAGATAAAATCTCAGCAAGCAAACAGTTTAACAGGCTATTCAAACCACAAACCAAAATACATCATCATTTATAATTTCATACAGCCACATCCACAATTCGTGTCCACAACATTTAACCACCTCGGTCTCCCATGAGTCATACCTCATAAGTTTTAAATCAATTGGCATATGAATGCAATTATTCCATCCACAATTTAATGCATATGAATGCTATCATGCTATGCTCCACAACACTCTTTCCCAGTGGGATAAGAGTGTACGTCAGACACTGACAATATACGATCTTGTCTTAGAGACGATCGCGGCTAAGTGCGGCGACATCCACAAATGCAAATGTCATGACATGTTATGAATGATATGATAATCATAAACCACATGAATTCCAACCTCAAAGGAGCATCATCATGCTCATAGCATATGTCGGGACCCGGAGCAACAACTTCGAAACCCTCTGTGTTAATCGCACTATCCTAGGAAAGCTTAGTGCATACAGTGGAAACAAAGACAAATATTATTTGCAATGATAACTTTATTTAACTAAATATGAGCCTGATGGCCAAAGTTTACAATAGCAGCGGAAGATAACAGCGGAAGAAAAATAATAAGCAGCAGCCCATCCAGGCTTCCCACAAGGCGAATGACTGTAAGACGTGGCCTAGTCGTAATCCTCACCGAAGTCGTCGAAGGCTTCCTCTGAAAGAATGAAATTTAGCAACATGAGTACAAACGTACTCCACAAGTTACACCAGGAGGTTTAACAGAGTTAATGCATGCATATGGAATATCAAAGGAAGACATAATATGGTTAGTTTGCATAAAAGGCAACATTGGAATAAATAACATAAAGTAAGTGCGAAAGCTGAATTTGATACAGTAAGTAAAACAACATTGTAATCAACATAAGTAATGTTAGTGCAGGCTCCAACCAAACACTAACCTATTCACGGGCATCCCACCAGGACCAACTTTTCCAAAACCAACTCGTACGGATTCCATCCATCCATACGGTTTTCCAAATTCGCTCATGGATTCCATCCATCCACAAGGATTTCCAAAATCTCTCATGGATTCCATCCATCCACAAGGTTTCATAAAACATTTTCAAAATCAAAATCTAATCCGTGAAAAACTTTACTCAGCTTGCCCATGACCGTGGGCACGGCTATCTAGGATAGGTTTTACACTCTGCAGAGGTTGTACAGCTTTACCCACAAGATATGATAATCTCATATTGTCGGCCAATACACGCTTCCTTAGGCGTGCGATTGAGAAAATCATAACAAAGCCTTTACAATGATCTATTGCCAACATAATCACGTCGCCACTAAGGTTTCACCACAGCATTAATCCACATGCTGGAGCCCCCTCTTGTGCCATGTGAGACTTCTCACGGACTACGCCGCGCCCACATTCAGCCTATAGCGAGATCATGTTGGAACTTCACAAATTATTCGACCAGGTCTGTTCCATACCAGACTTGTGGTAGTATGAAAAGGGCTTTGCAATAGTAGCTCACTGCATCGGTCATTTCTCGACTTAGGCACTAACCACATACCCTTGTGCTCGGCAATCAACATTGCGTCACCAAACGACAATGCATGCCAGCAAGCACCCACCACTCTAACCATTTGCCTAAATCCAAACCAAGTTTTCATATTTTGTTTGGAAATAATTTCATAAACATTTCTGACTCACCAAAGTCAAGAATACAAGATAAAAGTTTATCATTTTATGTGAAAGATCGTCCCAGACATTAATATTCTCAGCATGGCTAAGCATTTTTACCAAATTTCTAGTTAATACTAATGTACTAACTAGATTTTTGTCTATGATTGACAAGGTATAGGGGTATTCAACTTCAAATTTGGCTGTCCAAAGAATTCGGGTATAACTAGAGTTCAAACCGAATTTAAATTAAACTTGATTAAAAGTAAGCATGCATAATAATTTAAAACAACATAAATAATTTTAAATAATGGGGTCAACATGATCAAAGGTGTAACTTGCCTTGATTGAAGACTGGGTTCGGATCGCCGAGGTCGTTCTCTCCGAGATCGTCGAAATCTATACGCAAAGAACCAAACAAATAAAATTCAAAAAAAATTCAAATAAAATTCCAAAATTGAAAAAGAGTATATATTTGGGTAGTTTAGGATTTTAGAAGAATTTAGAAATTTGAACGGCTCAAAACGGAGTTAAAATGAGTAAATACTAGCCATTGGAAGTTTAAAAAGAAGAAAAAAGAAAAAGGCCAAATTTTATGATTTATTTTATGTTGAAAAACTGATTTATGATGTCATCAACAAATAAAATAAATAAAAACAAATGATGTGGCTTTTAGGGTTGAGGTGGCAGCGTGGTCGCCACCTGGTCGCCACGTGCTTAGGCGCCGACGTGGCGCATGGCCGCGCGTGTGTGGCGGCGCGGCGGCGGCGGAAGAAAGAAGTTGGCGGCGGGGCTCCCGTGGGCGGTGGCGCTCGGCGGGGAGAAGAGCCGAGTGGGGGGAGAGGAGGCGGGGTGGTGCGGTCTTGGGAGAATGGGTTTGGGGTGAGGTTTATATAGGGAGGAGGGTGGCGGGATCGCCGGAGTTCACGGGATGAACCGGTTCGTGAGAAAGCATTCGGTTTTGGCGCCATTAATGGCCGAGTGAATCGGCGAGGAGGAAGCCGAGGCAATGCTTTTCGGGAAGGAGGACGACGGCGCTGAGCTCGGCGGCATTAAAGGCGGCGGTGAAATTTCGGTTTGGCCAAGGAAGGCGGGCGGCCACACCGGAACCCGGAGGCGGCGGCGGTGGGGTGGCCGAGGGCGGTGCTCGGGAGGCGGGCCACGGAGAAAAGGAGGTAGCGGCGGCAATGGGACGGGGAAGAGAGGAGAGAGAGAAAGAAAAGAAGAAGAAGAAAGGAGGAAGAAGAAGGTGATGACGAGTGGGCCCCACATGTCGGTGAGAGAGGAGGAAAGAGGAAGGAGTGGGCGGCCAGATTTGCGACACGTGGCCAAATCTTAGCCCTCGGTTTTAAGTGATGGTGGATGGCTTAGATTTAATCGAAAAAAGATGGATTTAATCTCGGTGCGACACGTGTCGGCACGAGAATAATCCGGATTTGAATTCGGATTTAAATTTTTAGAAAATGCTAAAAAATTTATAAATATTTTAGAAAATACCAAATAATGTTTAAAAATTCCAGAAATTTAATAGAAAATCCCTGGAGATATTTTAGACTTTCTAAAATATTTTCAACTTAAAATAGTTCTTTTAGCTTTTACAAAAATACCCTTTTAAGTTTGAAATTGATTTAAAAATATTAGAAAATCTCAAAAATTACTATAAAATTTTCGGAAGCTTAGGAAAGGCTAAATAAATTCTTTTGAGCTTTAATAAAATATTTAAAATATATTTTCTTGCTTTTAGGCTTTGAAATAAAATCCAGATAACTCCAAATAAATCCCAGAAAATCACAGAAAATCCAAATAAAAGCCAAATACTTTTAAATACTTAATTTGAAATAGTATCTTTACAAAAATTTACAAATACCTTCTATTTGATAATAGTTTTATGTTTTTAGTAAAATTACTTTTAAGAAAAACCTTTTTGAAAAGGCTAAAAACGGGCAAATAAAATCTCTCAAATTTAAGCAACTAAAGATACTTATTTTTATTTTAAATTGAATTAATTTTTTAATTATTATTTTTTTAACTGCAATTTTGAAATAACAGCTGGGCAGTTACAGCATATCCACAACCACATATCCACCACATATTTATTTTCATATTCCGCATTAGCACATTAAGCAAATTTCCACATTACTACGAGCAATTCATCCAACATATCAATTGATCAATAATTGCTACCATAACCTCATTTAGAAATCATACAACCATGGCATAACATATCAAATTATAATAATCATGTAAATTGCAAGTAGTAAGGATAGCGAGTTAAACGGTAGCACATCCGCTACGTTTACTTGCCTCTACCGACGAAGCAAAGCAAATCACGTGCGTTCAGGAGCAAAACCACTTGTACAAAAGGTACCTCTCAGTACAATGCTACAGCATAGTAAACACGACTTAAAAATTAAAGATGTCGCTAGAACCCCGAACCCACAAAAAATCCTCTCCGCTCAACGATTCAACAATCTACCTACTGCAGCAGTGCTGCTTAATATTTTTGTATCTTTAACAATATTAATCCATTTATAGCAAATGATATATTTCTGGATTCCTCACTTAAATACCTTCACTTTTCATGTAGATAACATATTTTTATTTTGATCCTAGCAAGGTGTAACTTAATGCGCAAAACAGAGGACATTCTCTGTTGTGGCAATCTGGACATCAAGATTCTAACGCGTCCCAACCACAGTGTAAGGCTCTAAAAATTATGTTTTTTATACAACAGTTAGGTTACTGAATTCCCTACATTTTTCTCAATTGAGACCAAAATCATAAAAATCATCTACTACCCCTAAATCACACTTGAACAACAATCTATCCCAATCTGCACCCCTGACAGACAGCGAGGTTCCCGACCATGCTACGCCAAGATCCCGCAGCCAAAAATTCTGAAAGCAATACAGGAGATGGGTCTCGAAGTCCTCTACAATTTTCCTTTTGGGAAGATCCACAGAAAAAATCGTTTCATGGGTCTAACTGCGCAAACAGACGCGTTGCATGAATTGATCTACAGACAGATAGTAGGAAAACCTTAATCAGGGAATCTAATTGCTAATCCCCCACCAAATATTAGGCTAAGAACCCTAAATTAAGGAATAACAGAGGAATTGAGATAAGGGAGAGTTACCTAAGGGATCCCTTGGGATCACCCCTCTTCTTTCCTCCTCTTCTTCTCCTCCTTCTCTTCTTCTTCCTTCTCTTCCTTTTCTTCTCCTTCCTTCTCTTTCTCCTTGGCACCAAAGGGCAGCAGCTGTGTGGGGAGGGGGAGGCGCAATTTCCTGGAGGGGGGTGCAGCCAAGGGGTGGAAGAAGGGGGTGGCGGCTAAGGGGAAAGAAAAATCGACGACTCCGCGATTATTTTAAAAACTTATGCCGTAACGACGATCAGGATATTACACACATCTCCTCCTGCAGCCCCCTGTGAGTGGCCCTTGGATTGCTGCTGTCCACGGCTCCAACTCGGTACAGCGGGGTGGCCCGAAAAAGAACGGAATTGCCTGCGGTGCTGATTTCGCTTCTCCACTCGCATGGCTTGGTGTACTAGTTCCTGCATTGTGTTATAGGGATACGACTCTACATTATCAGCAATATCTTCATTCAAACCACGCAAAAACCTTGCCATCTTAGCTTCATCACTTTCTTGAATTCTTGCATCAATCAGCAATACTTCCATCTCTTTGTAATAATTATCAACAGTGCGGGAACCTTGACTAAGGCGCTGCAATCTGTTATGGAGATCTCTTTGGTAATGTTGAGGAATAAATCGACGTTGCATGGCACGTTTCATCCCTTCCCATGTGCTGATGTGGTCATTACCCGCTGCATATAGTGCCTCCTATAACTGATTCCACCACGTCAGTGCATAACCAGAAAATTCTACAGAAGCTAATTTTACCCTCTTTGCATCAGAGAAATCATGGATACAGAAAATCTGATCGCACTTCTCCTCCCAATCAACGTATGCATCTAGATTCTCCGTCCGGTAAAAGAAGGTACATTTATCTTTACTTTCGCCATGATGTCTGGATCATCTCGATAATGATAGTGTCCACCACGTCGAGGGAATGGTGGCTGCTCCAATGGATCAAGAGTGTCACACGCTTCATCATCATCATCGTAGTAGTCTCCAATATCATGCCCACTGGGACCAAGGCCACGACCGCATGCACCACGGCCTCGGAAAGGCCGTCCATCTTCACCTAGGGCGCCCCAACCCCGTGCAACACCGGGTAGAGCGCCGCCCTCTGTATCGTCGGCCAGTGGGGCAGTGGGGTTTTGTTGATGATTCCCGTTATCCACTGCAGGAAAACGCTCATCGAGCATCCTCGCAAAAGTGCCCTCCAACCGCTGTTCAAGCACCATGATCTCGCGATTGATCCTCCCTTCGAAGTGCTGTGTTTGACGGTCAAATTCTTGACACGTCACTGAGACTTGAGTGTCCTCACCATGAGGATGGTGCATACTCTCCGACGTTCCTGTCATGTTAGCTATGACTGACAACAAATATGTATATATGTGGACAACTCACAACTCACCTCTTGCTTACCCAAGCTCCTATGCTCCTCACCGAATCATGGTGTTTGTACTGGTGGTAGCAACTCAGATGTGGACACACGATTGTAAAGGAAGCGCTAATGGTGTTTTGGTGGAGCTAGGTAAGTGATAATCACAAGGAGTACAGTGCTGAAATTTAGTAGTAGCAAAATTAAATAGTAATCCAAGTAGAAATCGATGCCTAGATTGCCAGTCTTTGCACCAACCCTACAGAAAGACCTTCTCAAAATGCAAAGTGTAGATTCTTGCAGCACAACCTTTTTTTCTCCTCTGTTGGTGCTCAAATAGTAGAACCAATGCACGTTCTTAACTTGTGAAATGGTAATAGAGAACACGTTTTTTTTCTGAATGCATACTTTTGTTTCGTTTTTTTTTGCTTCTTTTTTTCTTTTTGCTGATCCGAACTGATATGTCACTAATAAAACAAACTATACTAAATGAAACAAACTAGTATGGTAATGCACTCAATGACTAGCAATACTCGACAGCGTCTCTAAGGATTATAACTTGGTAATGCACTCTAAAAAATCAGAACTAAAAAAATGGCTAGGTTTTTTTTCTCGGTTCTTGACGCTAGGATCAAAGACAAGCTACTAATTAGGTAATGAACAGGAATTAATCTACTACTGAAATTAGGGATAAATTAATCCTACCGTGGGAACGCCGGCTCTGATACCAGATGATGCGCACTAGCTCGGGAGAGCCAATGCACCGATTTGCTCGATCTCACGGCGTAGGATCAAGAACGGTACTTTGGAGAAATTTGTAACCCAACGACGAGGAAGCCAACCGTAGCCTGCTATCCGAGACAATCGTTAGCACGTCTTCTCGTGATTGGTCCTTGATATTGTTGGTCCTTGAGATGATCATCTTTAGTGTTGTTATTGAAGGTTCGGATGTCCTCATCACTAGTATAGAACATATACGGTGACTGTAGG
Source organism: Bonia amplexicaulis (assembly GCA_036346245.1). NCBI lineage: Eukaryota > Viridiplantae > Streptophyta > Magnoliopsida > Poales > Poaceae > Bonia > Bonia amplexicaulis. Next base: position 29,143,870 of record CM070736.1, read on the forward strand.
TGCTGCCTGATGTGACCACGCCACAAACACATACGACCATATCGCCCAATATCAAGATTGAACTAAAGGTGAATTCGTTTCTTCAGCTTCAACATAGTTTAAATGAGAATATGATGCTACCTAACGACAAAAATAAATATTTTTATAGCACCACATCACTTTTACACGAATTCAAGTAAGAGATCAAGTTGGACATGTTTTGGAATCCAATTCGGCCTCCAGATCAATTCGGATTTAGCCTGACAGGCCCAACTTCAAATGTGCATAACTTTCACATACGAAATCCGTTTGAGGTCCACGAGTACTTGTTAGAAAGCTTTTCTCGTCCTCTTTTCAATGGATCTAGTATCACCTCTAAATTATATCCGAGCTGGCCGCAATCATCAAAAGAGTCCACGTTGGGTACGTACTGGAATCGGATTCGGACTGCTGCGATGTTGTCAACTTCAAATGGACATAACTTTTTCATACGGACTCCGTTTGGGACGTTCTTGGACTTCATGGAAAGCTTATAAAGTCTAATTTCTAAAGGAACCAACCTCATATTAAAATTCTATACAAACTGGCTGTAACTATCAAAAGAGTCCATGCTAGTTTCTGAGTCCGAGTCGAAAGGGTGCTGCGCCACCTCCACTTGGGTCCATGGACCTTGTAACCCTATATAAGAGCCAACGCCTCCGTATGCTAGGACTTGGATTTCGTTGAGTCTTGGTTTAGCCCTTGTACAAACTTCTATTCTTCAGTTGTGTCGGACGACCACCTGTCAAGACAACTGCGGAATCCCACCTTTTGAACTCAATATAAATATTTGCAATTTCAGATTGCTTGTTCTTCGATTGCATGTAGGATTAGACCTTCGTGGTCAGGTCAACCGCGTTCTTGGCACGGTTGATAACAACTTGGGGTTGGTTTAGCGATTGCTAAGGCGTAAGCGACGTCGTACGGTTGTAGTCAGATCGCTAGAGTCACCTCCACCAAAATCGAAGTTATCATCCTATCGGAAGATCGGGACCCCATCGCCCCATCAGGTGGTATCAGAATTTCAGTTCACCGGTAGGAATTTCTTGTATCCCTAGTTAGTAGATTGGTTTTTATTTCCCATAGTCCACAAAAATTGCCCAACAAAAAGAGTTAATTTCCGCTGTCCAAACCCCGTTGTACCTTTCAATCTATTAGTTTTGGTTTGTTAAATTGAATTTGTGTCCGTTTTAGCTTTGACTAGTTGCTGGTCATATCCTTGATTCCATAAAAATCCAAATAAGAAAATTTTTCCCCACTCGAAACCCTAATTCCAATTCGGCTGAATTTTTCTTTCTCTGTAGCCACCACCAAAAAAGTCATAACTTTTGATTCCGTGATCCTTTTTGAGTGAGACCGCCTCCATTAGATTCATAACTTCTTTATCTATCTGCCTGCAAAATGTTGTTTCAATCCAGTATGGCAGTAAAACGGTATCTGCGATGCAAATTGACCTAAAATTCCACTTTGAATCTACAATAGTCTGCAATTGTGATTTTTGTGTGAATTTTTCAGTCGGTTTCCAGAACTTGGGTCCAAAACAAAAGTTGTAGAAAAAGACGTCAGAAAAAAATAGAAAAGAATCATTGAAAAAGAGGCAACTGACAGAAAGTTACGGCCAAAATATCGACGTGCTGTCCAGTGGACGTAAATCTTCGATTTTAGTTTTGGGTCAATCCTTGTGTTCTTCAATTCCAAATTGCATTCTATTGAATTATCTTGTGTCTATCACTCCTATACTTTGTTATACACTTATTTAGCCTTCATCCTTCCTTGTTTGATCAGCAACATAGGCTAAGTGCTTGATACGAACTATAATTCAATTATATGTAATTTCTGAAATTAATTGATTGTTTTCCTTTGCAACAAAATACATAGCCTATCCAAGCTCTACTTCTCAACTAACCGAACATGTCTCTCTGTACCGGCAATCTCTATACCAATCACCTAAGTCAGATTTATCACGAACCAGCCACCGGTTGCACCACCTGTTTGCTTTGGTAAGAACTTGTAAGAATTTGGTCCGTTTGAGGTCCGTTTGAGGTCTACAAGTACTTGTTGGAAAGCTTTTCTCGTCCTCTTTTCAATGGAGCTGGTATCACCTCTAAATTCTATTCGAGCCAGCCGCAATCATCAAAAGAGTCCACGTTGGGTACGTACTAGAATCGGATTCCGACTGCTGCGATGTTGTCAACTTCAAATGGACATAAATTTTTCATACGGACTCCGTTTGGGACGTTCTTGGACTTCATGGAAAGATTATAAAGTCTAATTTCTAAAGGAACCAACCTTATATTTAAATTCTATCCGAACTGGCTGTAACCATCAAAAGAGTCTATGTTGGTTTCTAAGTCCGAGTCGAAAGGGTGCTGCGCCACCTCCACTTGGGTCCATGGACCTTGTAACCCTATATAAGAGCCAACGCCTCCGTATGCTAGGACTTGGATTTCGTTGAGTTTTGGTTTAGCCCTTGTGCAAACTTCTATTCTTCAGTTGTGTCGGACGACCACTGTCAAGACAACCTTCGGAATCCCACCTTTTGAACTCAATATAAATATTTGCAATTTCAGATTGCTTGTTATCTTGTTTTTGCTTGTTCTTCGATTGCATGCAGGATTAGACCTTCGTGGTCAGGTCAACCGCGTTCTTGGCACGATTGATAACAACTTGGGGTTGGTTCAGCGATTGCTAAGGCGCAAGCGATGTCGTATGATTATAGTCGGATCGCAAGAGTCACCTCCACCAAAATGGAAGTTATCATCCTATCGGAAGATCGGGACCCCATCGCCCCATCACTGCCTCACCCTGGGGTCCCCACACTTCTGGTTCCTCCTCTCTAACCCTGAGATGAAAGTTACGCTTTTTGCCGGTTGCAAATCAAAATTCTCAATTTAATGTTGAGTAGGATGTTTTGTAAAAAAAAATTGTTGAATGGTCTGATTTGTTTGAGTTGAAAGGCAAAGTTTCAATTGAAAGTTAGTGCCTCGAATTGAAAATTGGTAACAAATCGGGTTAAAAGAGATGATTTTGTGAGTACAAATATTGGATAGGGTTTTTTAGGTTTTGGTTTATGATTTTTTGTTTTAATTTTTGAATTCTTACTATTCATGAGGGAGTATAGAGAGAGATATCTATGTGAGTTTAGCCTATATAAATAAAGTTAGAATAGTGTCTACTACAATCGATTTGTAGATTCTGATTTAGCAAGATACTTTATTTAAAATCTAGTTACTGTAGAAAGCTAAGACATAAGCCAAAAATCCACCCATTGATTTTTGAGTCAAAAGCGGAGGACTCCAATTTGAAAACTGATAGAAGAAAGCGTAATAAGCGGATTTTGTCAATTAAAAGTCTAACGGGGAACCCTTCTGTGCGGAAAGAATATCCACTGCCGTTGTTGTTTTAACGGCACCGGCGTGCCTTTACTTTCATCCGGCCGTTCGTTACAAATCAACGGAGATGATTACTTGTTCCTGGAGAAGTTCCTTGTTTCTCCCTCCCGTATGCATTGAGGTCGCTCCGAAGCCTCAATGGAGAATCCAACAAGCGCTATTCCCTGTTGAGGGCATGTTCTTTTACTCCGAATCCAACAAGCGCTATTCCCTGTTGAGGGTATGTTCTTTTACTCCGAAGCTGACAGCTTTTAGTTTTTGCTATAGTATCTGACTTTTAAACGGAGTATTTTTTTAAAATGGGGTTTACAAGTTAAACGATGTACGCGTTAAAAACCTAACATCTGTACCTTCCAAAATCGCAAGTGAGTATCTCTCTCCGTAATCTATACCATAAATAGTCAAAATTCAAAAATTTCCGCCAAAAGTCATAAGCCGCAACCGTTGCCAAACAGGCCCTGAGTTCTGAGTAGGTTCATTTCAAATAGGGATAGCTAGTTTCTAACTTTAAAAAGATAAAAGCCGTTTCAAATGTGTTAGTTTCTTAATGTATATGTTTTTTCTCTAATCATTTGGAGTTTTCGTTTTTGCGTGCAGTATCTTTGAAGCGAAAAAGGAATAAACAACTCTAATCATTTGGATGATAATTGGGCACAACTTCCTCCCAGACATGTGATCATATGGAACTAAGAAAGATGACTGGCTAAGACATGGAACATAACGAAAACAGTTGAGAGGCTATGAGTTACGAGTTACGACCTAAGAGGGCTCCATTTTTTTCTCCGCTCGTGAACAAGTTCAGAGAGATGAAGGGGATACCATGGAGATTGCGGGTCTGCAAAATCTTCTTTCTCCATTCCCAGCGAATGGCTGGATGGATTATGACCGGTATGGTTTGCACATTTCTGTCAATCTTCGTCTTACAAGAGAACCTTTGGATTACAGTGTACAATTTCTACGTCAAACACATAATACAAGCTGCGAAATGAAAAACAGCAAATACTACAAGGAGATAACATAGCATGAAAGTACGACCAGTATGCGTCCTGTTGAAAATTTTCTTTGATGTGCTCTCAGATCACGCTCTACTGCGCTCGGCGTTTTCTGCCGTTGGTGCTTTTCCTGTGGCCTCCTTTGCTACCTGCTAGACAAACATCGTGCCAAACAGCCAAAGGAAGACAAACGACAGTGCAGTGTTTCCTTTCTCTCTTTATTTGCCTGTACAAGCTACTTCCCAGCTACCTCACTTCTTGCTTTTTCCTTGCCTCCATACAAGACTCTCTATAGTCTTTTAAAGACTGCAAACATACTAGCAAACAGACTCCAAAACGACTCGGCTTCTACTCTAGCTATACTCGGACTCATATATGTATTAGTATACGGCAAAAACTCCTAGCTATACTCAGACTCGAATCCGGACTAAACAAAATTAAACTCTAACAATCACCTCATTAATCTTGTTTCTCCATCTTGATCACGCCGATCTTCTCTCTTGCTTCCGCTTCTTCGTTTTACCTGCATTCCCCTGCGTCATTCCTTCCTGAGCCGTCGCCGCCCTACCATCTGCGCTTGCTACATCCTGAGCCTTGCACAATTCGACGCTTGCCACGTCTCGCACCTGGACTAAACCCGTCCTTCCTTGCACGTCTGCCTAGGCTATAGCACTTGCTCCCACAGCCGCCTTAGTTTCGCCGTTACCTAAGCCTCCCGCTCCTCTCTCTTGGATCAAGTCTGTCCACTTTCCCACATACACCTCAGCTGAGGCTACATTGCCCCTAACTCTTGTCTCCAATGCTTTCTGCGTTTCCTCTGCAAAACCATAGAAAACTGCACCAACCTGTACTTCAAGTCTTCATCTTGGACCTTATGCACTTCTTCCACCTGGAGACCCACCGCCTTGACTTCCTATGTTAGCTGCACCTGCATGTGCGCCGCATGTGCCTCCGGCACCGCTGCTTTCCGTGCCTGCATGCACGCTTCCGCCCGCGTCACCAGCATGCATGTTGCCACCCGAGCCTCCTACTACAAGCGTGAGCCATGCCTTGCATACCCATCTGAGCCGCTTGTGTGCATGCCGCCTACATGTATGCTTGCATGCGGTGTGTGGTCCATACCGACCGCATGAGATAGCGCTTGCTGCATGTTCGTGAAGTCCACCATCTTCTGGCTCCTCCAGACCGCTCTTTACACAAACCGATCTATATGTTTTCAAAGATATCTTGTACAACCGATTTGGAGATCTTTTTACCTTCATTAATAAATTTTTGTTCTTGTCATACACACGTAAGAACTTATCCTGCAGCACTACCCTGCACCCTCTTTCTATCATCTGCCCGGGATTGAGTATGTTATTGTATAGACTTGATATATAGTAAAACCCTATCAACAACTTCTTATCTCCGTTCTTGCATTGCATCATCGTCGTGCAACCAAACGACCTGCTGGAGATAAACATCATGCCAAACAGCCGAACGAAGACAAACAACAATGTAGTGTTTCCTTTCTCTCTTTATCTTTGTGCCACTTCCCGGCTACCTCACTTCTTGCTTTTTCCTTGCCTCGATACAAGACTCTCTATAGCCTTTTAAAGGCTACAAATATATTAGCAAACGGATTTTAAAATGACTAAGCTTCTACTCTAGCTATACTCAGACTCTTATACGTATTTATGTACAGAAACAACTCTTAGCTATACTCGGACTCGAATCTAGACTAAACAAGATTAAATTCTTAACATATACAAACGAGAATTCTTCACCATTTTGGCCCAGCGGCACGGCAATACCGTATTTGGCCTCCTCTAGTGCGTATTGCCGTCATTGGCCCCCTCCCATGGCCGGAGAGTGCGCGAGGGGAGTGGCATGGTCGGAGACCTTGCGAGGGAGGTGGTGCAATCGGATGCACGGCAGGGGGAGGTGGCGACGGCGGCAGCGTCCACGCGCTTGTCGTCGTGTTGCTTCGCCATGGCATCGTCTCGCACCACGCCACCTCCTAGCGCGGCCCCGTACAAAGCCATCTCCCCTCGCGCACAGCCGGCAGCGCCACTGTCCTCGCGCAATCCCCGACAGTGCCACCTCTCCTCACACGCTCCCCGGCCACGGGAGAGAGATCAAAGACGGCAATACACATAGGAGAGGGTCAAATATAGTATTGTCGTGCCGCTGGGGCCAAATTGGCTGAGATTTCTACAAACGATGCCACGTGCGTACTAACATGCATACGAATCAGATGGATCTCCTAATGTGGGAAAGTACTTGACTACTCCTTAGCAATTTTATTTCGGTTTTGTTATTGCACAGTCGATTGAAGTTTTTATCTCTCTGTCATCTGAAGTTGCACTCTCAGTCATCTAAATTTATGGTGTACTAATTCACCCCTCCTGAAGTTATACTCTCAGTCATCTAAAATTACAGTGGAAAAAATAACAGAAGATAAAAAAAATAGTCGCATATCCAATATTCACTCCATTATGCGTGCATGCATACCGAACACTCATGCATGATGCATGGAGGGAAAGGAAAAATACTACATGCTGGTTACGGGATAGTGCTGGCTGGCGTCTCAGGCCTGGTCGTGACGCCGGCGTGCAGGAGCAGAGCCCAGACGAGCGTGACGAACTCGCCGCCGTGCGCCATGGCCTCGACGTGTCCCTTGACGTTCTCCGACGGCGCCACGAAGAGCAGCGCCTCCGACCAGAAGTTCGCCAGGAACAGCCACGCCGATGCCTCGTCCTCCGCGTACTCCTCTACCAACCGCTGCCCGAGCTCCGCGCCCAGCCGCAGCACCTTGTCACGCGCACTCGCGCCCAGCGCCTGCACCAGCGTTTCGTACCTCTGCGCCGTCGACTCGCTGGCGCCGTCCTCCCCCAGCGCCGCACGCACGTCCTCCACCACCTCCCTGTACCGTCTCTCGGTCCACGCGGGGCTGTCCGGTAGCAGCTCCGGCGCGGCTGCCGCCAGGTATGCGCAGTAGTACGACAGGTGGCAGGCGGCGGTCATGTCGGCTGAGGGCGACGTCGGGGACGCCGCCTGGGAGTTCTTCATCTCGAAGAGCCTCGTGCCGACGTGCCACGCGAGGATATATTCCGATGTGCTACTTCCGTCTCCGTCGGACGCCAAGCCTTTGAGGGAACCGAACCACGCCCAGCCGACCTTGCCGCTGACTCGCCGCGCCACAGCGCTGCCTTTGTTCATCCGCCCGTAGCCACTCCTCAGGGACCTGAGCACCGCGTCCTTCACGGCCGGCGAGACCTCGACGGACCTCATGAGACCAGCCCGGCCGTAGATTTGTTCCGATAGCAGCCCGGACCGCCTGCTGAACCTGCGGGGCTCCAGCACAGAGTTCTGCCCGATCTTGTCGCGCCACCGCCTCGCCGGCCTGAACCGCAGCACCGCGTCGAGCGCCGAGTGGGCGCAGCGCGATCGACGCCACAGAGACTCGCGCCTGACGTAGTGGCCGAGCAAAGCCATCTTAGTCCAGTTGGAGCACACGCCGGCGACGATCTCCCAGGTCTCGGTGAGCACGACGGCCAGCAGGAGGGCGAAAGTGATGATGTAGTAAGCTGGCGTCTTGCTGAAAACGACCACCTTCTTGGCATGATAAATCCATCCCACGGTGAAAGCTCCGACGACGATCAGGACGGAGAAGACGTAGTTGAGAGCGGCGCACCACCCGCTGAAGGAGCACAACGGGAGGGAAGAGTAGTAGAAATCACTTGCAAACCAGAGCTCATCCACAAGGACTCGGAACACTCGGTCGGCATCGCCGGTGCCGGCGCCGAGGGCGTCCATGCCTCGGAGCACGAAATCTAGAGCGTCGCTGGACCCAGCGTCTGCCAGGGGGTACCCTGACAGCCGCCGTCGAAGGCTCTTGAACAGGGAGAAAGACAGGCAGAGGTCTCTGAGCAACCGCTTGGCGAGGAGGCCATCGCCGTGATCGGACAGCCGCCACACGCGGTCGAGTGTCACCAAGTCGCTGTTCTTGTCGTCCAGAACGGAGCGCTTGATGCGGTACCCATGAGGGCTTTCCTCTACGTGCTTCTTCATCTCGCCCATCACTATGTAACGCGGCACTCGCTCATGGTCCTGTTCCACGAGCTGCGCCATGTAGCCGGAGATAAGCCGGGCGTTCTTGCCCAGAGCGAAGGAGCGGCCTGCGCTCGAGAAGGCGACCAGCTTGAGCGCCATCTTGGCGAAGCCGAGCACGCAGAACGCGATGAAGATGGCTATCCTCACAGTGCGCAACCATTTGGCCACTGGAATGCACCGGATGATAAGAATGGCCAGCCAGACGTACTGAGCGACGTTCTCCAAGGGGGGCCGGATATTCTGGCCGTCTATGCTGACGTCGCCGGCGGCAGGCGAGACAGAGGCGGCAGCGACGGCCGCCGCCGCGGTGTCGGCGTTGCCCTTGATGATGAGGATGAGTACTATCCACAGGAGGATGGTCCACATGCTCTGGACGTCTGGGTTTTCCGAGCCGGTGGGTGGGGGGGAGCCGTCTTGGTTTTTCTCCAGGGCCTTCCTCAACAAGGTGGAGATGACGGAGGAGGTGAGCGGAAGGAACACAGTGGAGGCTCCCCAAAAGAAGAACCGGAGCGCCGGGTGGCGGGTGCGACGGCCGTACGTGCTAAGTGCCACCAGCAGAACGGCGAGCACGGCGGTGGCGATTATCCCGGCATGGGCGAAATCGTCTCTGGACGGCATTCTCTCTGTCCCTGTCGTTTGTATCTTGAGGAAGCCAGGAAGGTGATCAGTACGCGGAGTCCTGCGTGCATATATAGAGTTATAGACAAGCGAGCTTATGTTTCAAGACTGAGCTTGTGCGAGGATATTTTTTTTTCTTGAGTCAAGTTCAAAGAACCTTCCTCAAACGATGACTCAAAAGAGACAATCAATCACATCAAGTATCAACAAATGAACAATTAACCCTCGCTGCAGAGATCACACATGTGCCGCTCGAGTCGTGTACCGATATTTCTGTGTATTTCACGCTTCCAAAGCACGTGGGCATACTGTGTCACATATAGAATTAACTAAAGGAGTTGATAAACAAATATCACTTGGATGTTTTCTTTTTAATTATTATTTAAATTTATGATCATTGGATTAGAGATCTAACGACTATGAATTATCCCCCACCCTCTTCAAAAAAAATTCCTCCTCCTCAAAAAGAAGGATCCGTTGAATCTCTAATCCAACGGCCTCAAATCTGAATAACTATTAGAAACAAAACATCTAGGTGATATCTAGACACACCCTTAACTAAAACTGTTAACATGCTAGCTAGAAATTAAAATGGAGGTGCAAAACTATTAACCAAAACACATCACCAAGAGATGGGAAACCATCTTTGAATCATCGCGATTAGAGCTTCCAGCAAGCAATATGGCTAGCGGTATGGTCGGCCAGCTCGTACCGCCAGACCATACCAAGCGCCCGGGCGGTCGCCACATCAAACAGAGCGAGCAAAACCCTTCGCCGAAACTACATGGAGACAGATGCCACCTACAGAAGGGACAGAGAATGAGAACATCATATTGTACAACATCATACCCTTGATATTTGGATGGTTTGCCACTACGCTTTTCTATATTTTATTCTCTATGTTGATCACTTGGATGATGTGTGAGTAATCTGCCAAGGGCTAGGGTTGTAGGTGATCTTGTTGAGGTAGAAATACAGAGGATTTATGCCTTTTCGTATGCTATCATGTTAATACTTGGTAACTAGTGTTCCCGATCTTGTGTGGCTCAATACTAGGACCTCGAAGGCCCCGTGATATCATAGGTCGAACACGTGGCATGCAGGTTGTGACTGGTGGAGAATAAAAGATGGCGGATTACGTAGGTGATATGACACTGTTTTGTGCTTTGCCATCTAATAAGGAACTACAATGCAACCACGAATTAATCCTAATGCGTTGGTCCGGTATTATACCATAATTGCTATGTACGTGAGCCTACTGAACGTGGGTGCGTGATGCAGACAATAGATTCTCTTGCAAGTGGATACGGAGGGAGATGTGTCAAGGGTGTGTCATCCACATGAACACGAAAATGCTAGCAAAAGTAGCTTTAATATTTCAGATTACATGTCTTATATCGCCTACATTGTCTACCAAAGCAAGTGATCCAAAAGCCTAAGCCCTATCTATTTATTACTAAAATCAGTGACAGACACTTTAGAGTCGCTAAGAAAAAAATAGAAAAAGCTAGAAACTCTTACAAAAAAGCAAAACATCTGGCCCTTAATTAAGTAGACTCTAATTAAGCAAAACTATAGCAGCCATCAAATATTATTGCTTAAAGATTTTTTTTAATTTAAAAGAGATGATAATTCTTATTAAGATGCTATTATTTAAAGATATATTTTTTTGTTAATTTAGAAGAGGAGATAATCCTTATTGAGAAACAAATCTTAAATACAACGTCTTCGTGTAGGAGTTATGACAGCATGACATATCGATCCGTCTGTCCGTGATGTGTTGTGCTTCTGTCAGGTGTGGAACTGGAAACACAGGAACGTATGCACCTATGTACTGTGTATAATGTACTACCCAAGCTGAGCTAGGTGGTTACTCTTAGGCCAATTTTGCCGGTCGGGCCCCATGTAGGCCATTGGGCTAGCCTGCAAGTACCAAAGAATGAAAGAAGTGACCAGCCTATACTACCACCTTCCTGTAGTTTGTGGCTAACAACAGTAATTTTAGGTTCGTAAAATTGCGCTTCTTCGCTACTACTTGTCGTGGTTTTACTGCTCTACTACAATTTTACAGGTTGTTAAGTAAAACTAAAAGGTCATGCCATCACTCCTTAGTCACGTCAATGTTGATTGGCTGTGTAGCTCCTGGCTACAACTATTCGGCGCAATTCGTCCACTTAACGAAGGTTAAAATTTTGCGTACCTCAAAAGCTAATAGCAATCTTGATGAATATGACCGAGGGATTATCTATTCTAAAGTGTTATGGATTTAATTAAAATATTATTATAGTGGTTATTAGTTTTTTCTAAGATATTTAATCTATTTATTACTAAAAATCATGATAGGCATTTTAGAGTTACTAAAAAAAGAGAAAAAGTTAGAAATTCTCACAAAAAAAGCAAAACATCCGCCTTAATCAAGTAGATCCTAATCAATCAAAACTATAGCGGTCATTAGTGTTATTGCTTAAAGATATATTTCTTCTTAATTTAAAAGAGATGATAATCCTTATTAAGATGATATTGCTTAAAGATATATTTCTTTCTAATTTAGAAGAAAAGATAATCCTTAATAAGAAACAAATCTTAAACAACCATAAACCCTAATTTTAAACTAGATGGCCCACCAACCTTCTTTTATGAACCATAAAAATAATAGAAATTCAGAATGAAAAATAGAGGAAATTAGACATCTTATTTTTATAGAACTACAAATTAAAACTCGTACTAGCTAAATTTTGGAATAAATATTAGATAAAAAATTAGTAGTTGAATTTGTACATAAATTCTAACCTAAAACTAAGATAAAAAAACTAACAGCAAAAATTAACAGAAATTCACTCCAAATTAAAACCTACACATAGCTGAAATTCAGAATAAAAATTAGTAGTTGGATTTGTATCCAAATTCTAATCTAAAATTAAAATTGAAATTAAATAAAAATAACATAATTTTGGAATGAAAAATAAAAGGAAACTAACATTTTTGTTTTAATACAAACTCCAAATAAAAACCACTCCATAACTAAAATTCGAAATAAAAATTAGATGAAAATTAGCAGTTGGATTTGTATCTATCCTAAATTTAGTTTTATTCAGAATTAAATTTACAGAAACTTTCTAATTTGAGAAAAACTAAAATAAGATTATTAATTTGATTTGTATATATATAAATTAGGAATTGGAATCTATTATATAATAAAAATCGATGACAGGTAGTTTACAATAACTAAGAAAAAAGGTAATTGCCAAAACTTCTCATAAAAAGAAAAACATTATGACCATTTGTTTGGTAGACCTCCATGGGATGGAGGGATTGAGAGTGAGATCATTAACGGGTGTTCACTCGGCTATACCGATATAAACTATATGATGTGTGTGATGAGCATGTAAATATAGACAAGCATTGCAATAATAATATAAAAAGTGATGATATAAATAAAAATATTATGTAATACTATGTTTACTGTTTGTTATGCAAGTATCTAGGGAAGAGAAGTTTTAATCGCATGTGATCAGTATTGGAGAACAGAGTGAGTATTTCTCTCTTATAATATATAATATTATAATATCACAAATGAAGTTATGCAACAATCTATTTTCAAAAAGCAAAATCACATATCTATTGCCAGGTCATTTAAACGTGTTTTAAGGGTGATGCCCGCGCAAGTGTGCGGGCCACCTTACTAGTTTACTATAATTGTATACAACCATTCTCTACTCTAGATTAATATAGGCTTTCAATATTTTGTCTTTAAATACTTGTATTAATTCCTTATATGCCACTGGAATTTTGTGAAATTCTGATTGTGTCACTGACATGTGAGATCGGGGCCCATATATCACTAAGACAATGAGTGGCATACAAAGATGAGGGAAACTTTCACTGGCATATAAGGAGGCTGGTAGAGATAGTGTATTACATCAATCCTCAGTAGAATATGATACCTTGGAATACTCTAATATGAAAAGTGTTGCACTAATTCTGTGCAATTGCATGCCATCAACTCCCTCGTGCAATTGGTGTAGAGATGGCAACGGGCACAAACCCGCTGGGTTTTGCTATCCCAAACCCGTGCCCATGAAAGTTGGACGTGCCCACTAAAAAACCCATGCCCGTGACGGGTGTAGATTTTTGCCCAGACCCATGCCCACTGGGGTAACGGGTACCCACGGGTCGCCTGCGTGCGGACAACATGTGGCAGATTGCGAGGCAGTGCAGTGCTTAGCAAGTCAACAATAAGTTCAATTTATATGCTACTATGCATGAAACAAGCAACGACAAATTCACAATGCACATCACTAGTTCACTCCATCAATTATCAGTTCATAGTTCACTGGCATAGCATATCATTACAAGTTCACAGTTCACAACTCAGTTAAAACCAAAAGGAGAGACATCAACTGCTCTTTGTACTTGACTAATAGGCTGGGCTGGTTTGCCTGGGAGGCTGGGAGCCTGGGTTTATAACTCCTATGGATCGGGTTTATATTACCCATGGGTTTACGGGTTTGGGTACTATAGGAACGTACCCGAACCCGGCAGACCCGATGGGTTGAGCTTTTTGCCCATTAAGAGACCCATGGGTTAGGAAATTGACCCAGACCCATGCCCTAATAGAGTAAAAACCCACCGGGTATCGGGTTTCGGGTACCCATTGCCATCTCTAAATTGGTGGTTCCTCGGCTCCAGCATCCTCAAGAGGGGGACCCGCCTCCCTTTTCTGATTGGAGTTGCACTCAGACGCCAGGAGTCTCCGATGATGTTCACTACTTCATCCTCCAGACCCAATCTTTTAGATCTAGAACTGGAACTTCGGTCTTCATCATCACCAACCTCTACTTGAGCTACTCAAGCGTTCTGACTTTGTCACCATCCTTCTCTAGAAGTGGAGATGGCTTTCTTCCTCGATGCCTATGCCATAGGCACTCCCTACCCCTTCTAAATAGGGAGAATTGACCATATGCTCCAAAGTTGAGAAGTCGTTATCAAAATGCCGTCTATATATACATGGTAACAGATAAAAATACCTCAAAGTTGAGGGCCAATTGATGATTTGCCCTTTTTCCATTTTAAATAAATTTATAAATCGTTTTCTTCATAAAATGAATGAAATAGCCCTCCTTTTCCTTCTACTCTCCTTACCAAGGGTCATCTTGGAGGAGCTGGCAAAGCCGGTGGCTTCGATGGTGGTGGTTGAGCCTAGCGGTAGTGGCACTAGGGTGAAGGGCGATGTGGTTGTAGACGGTTAGATTTTGAGAAGAAAGAGCCGGTCGATTGATTTTGGAGAAGAAAGAAGAGGGGAGGAGTATGAAGAAGACACCAACATATTTTGGTCATTTCATATGAGGTTAAACAATAAAAAATAAAAATGGAAAAAGGGCAAATGTTTAATTGGACTCTCAACTTTGAGGCATTTTATCCATTGCCATGTAATGGAGGACATTTTGACAATGGTCTCTCAACTTTGGAGCATATGATCGATTTTCTCTTCTAAATAAGTTGTTTCCCATAGAGGCTTTGTGGTTTATCGCCTTTTCTTTGGTGGTATCACCGCTTATCTGCCCCATTATAGGTTTTTCACGAACTAGAGGTCAAGTCCACAGTCCACACCTCCTTCCCTGATCTAGCCAACTCATAGTCTTGTGATTTGTTGTTTTGCATCAAAGGTTATGCTCCCTCAATACCATTTTCTCGACGACATCAACCACACTTACCTCCAACTTAGCCTCATCCTATTTGTTGGGATGCAGGTAGGCTATACTAGTATAGATTAAAATTTTCCACCATGTAAACTAGGAAGTCATGCGAGTAAGAGATCATAATCATTACTACTAGACACACAATGCAATGGAAGTAGACTTGAAGCAATCGATTCAACGTAGCATGCGTCGGTGTAATGGAAGTAGTCGATCATCCTCTAGTTAACTGTCTCCTCCTCTCTATCGTCCTAATCAGCACCACAGTTACAGCAACACCTCTACCGAAATCCACATGTCCAAGGACAGAATATCGTGTGCCACTATGCTAGCACCAACGTGCATGAAAGGGCCTGTGAGAGGTGATAGCTAGGGTTTCGGTGGGTGTATACTAGATGCATCCCTCAACCCCATGCCTCTTTAATATAGCCCATCGGTGAAACCCTACATTAGGGACCAAACAAGGTGTGATGCCCACTTGGCTCATTAGTAACAGATCCAATCCAAACTGATGTATTCTAACTCGTTAAGTGTGTGACTTTATAGGTACATGTATATTTGGTTGTGGCCCAAAAACTCCTTTCTGGTCCACAAGACAGCAGTGATCTCTAGTAGGATATATTGACTCCTAAATATAATAAAGATCGTATTGGATGAACCTATATAGTGCTCATGTACCGATCCCTTTGTCTCACGATACCGGATCGAATTTAAGACGAAAAGTGTGGTATTCTATGATAGCTCGATCCTTCGCTTGAATCTGTAGTGGGTTACTCAGTTGTGATTGACTCCTAAACCATATTTAGTATGGCCATGCACTTTCTTAATCCAATCACATCAAGGAGCTCAGAGATATCTCTCCTGTTATATAGGAGGAATAAATTTTATCTTGATCGCTCATATTCCTCCGTATATTTTATAGTAAACCCAAAACCTACCTCTATGACTGTCCAATTATAGAGTAGTGCTTGACAACCTATAAGTAAACTATTACACATATAGGAAACTACGATAATCTCAGGTCCAAGGATTGTATATACACTATGTATAAGACCAACTGATAATACTTGAGAATATAATAATTCTCGCAGTGCCTCATAGTAGGTCAATCCTACACCATATTCTCTAACATGTGTCCATATTTTTTATTTGATATCCACATATCCATGATTCATGAAACATGATCATCAATCAATACATGTGCTGATCTATAAATCATCATTGTCTCATGTAATGATATAAGATTAGGGATAATTTAGAATACCATCAAAACATGAATAAAGAGTTCCACGAACAAGTTACATCATTGTTGATCAATATGAAAGACATTTATTTCAAGGGCAAAATAATATGTTATTCAAAATATTATAAACATATAGATAATACAATCATCTCCATGATCACCTCTAGACATATCACTAACACTATTTTGATCAGCAATGCTGGCTACGGGCTGCGGCTTGGTTCTGCTACCGATGCTGGTTATGAGAAATTGTTTGCATGTCTAGCACTATAGCGCAATTTTTTTCAAATTTAGCCCTAGGTACCTTTTTTGCAAATCTATCCGTGTCCTCGAGCTCGGTAGGCATAGCAGGCGACACATATCTTCTGCTGCTCACAAGAGCTCGGTAGAGCAACAGGCGAGGGAATCATATGGGAGGCGACGGGGCGAGGGAATCATATGGGAGGCGACAGGCCCATAGGTCTGTCGAGCTCCTCTTGCTCTGTAGTTCTTATCGAGCTGCTGACTCTAATTAGCCACACTAGTACTCACTCATCTTGTTAATTAGCCAGCACAGGAATGTTTGCTGAGATGGAGAAGCAAACGATTCATTCAATAAAAGAAAAAGAAGAAGATGATGTGCAGTGGAGTTGAAACCCTGCCACGCTACCAACTCAAAGATAAAGCTAGCCATGATGATGAATAATCTATGCTAAAGTTCAGACCAGTAGTCGTAGTTCCTTTGTATAATGTGCGCATGCTTGGGGTGCAAGGCCTACCCAACTGTGCTATTTTTTTATGTCTCTAATTTTATATTTGTGATCTAGAGTAATCTATGATAAGTTTAGACCAGTAGTTGTAGTAGACTAGTAGTACATGCCTTTGTATAATGTTCGCATGCTTGGGGTGCAAGGCCTACCCAACTGTCTCATGGATACACAATAACACTATTTTTTGTCTCTAATTTATATATATATATATATATATATATATATATATATATATATATATGTGATCTAATTCTTTAGATTTAATCGTACATGACAATCAAATCAAGAAACTAGATCACATATCTTGCACGCAAGTATGTGCACATTCTACAAAGGCATGTACTACTAGTCTAATACAACTACTGATATGAACTTAGCATAGAATATTCGTCATCAGGGCTAGCTTTATCTTTGAGTTGGTAGCGTGGCAGGGTTTCAACTCCACTGCACATCATCTTCTTTTCTTTTGTTTATTGAATGAATACGTTTGCTTCTCCATTTGAGGCAAACATTCCTGTGCTGGCTAATTAACAAGAATGAGTACTATTGTGGTTAATTAGAACCAGCCCCAAACCTACCGAGCAAGTAGAGCTCGGTAGGCCTATCGCTCCATCGGCTCCTGCACGATTCTCTTGCCTGCTGCACTGCTGTTGTGCTTTGGTGATGTGATAAAGGGACATATATCGTCTACCGTGTCTGTTAAGCTCGGGAACAAAATTAGATTTGTAAAAACAGACATTTAAAGGTTAGATTTGAAAAAATATACTACAGTGCCAAACATGCAAACAGTTCGATTGCGAGCACGAGCACAATAGTCTCGGTGCAAGCTATGTCTCCTATCCAGTAGCGTGTTCATCAAATTTGTGCCGGCTGATATCAACAAGCTCAGGTTTAGGGCCTGTTTGGCGCGGCTGCGGTTTATGGCTTATGGCTAAAATTTTGAATTTTAGCTGTTTACGGTACAGATTACGGAGTGACATATACTCATTTGCGATTTTGGCTGGTACAGATGTTGGGCTTTTAACGTGTAGATCATTTAACTTGTAGACCCCGTCTTGAAAAAATACTCCGTTTGAAAGTTAGGTACTGTAATAAAAGCTAAAACCGCCAACCTCGGAGAAAAAGAACAGGCCCTTATGCTGGCCATCTTCACTACTTTCGGCGATGCCTCCCCTTGTGACATGGTGTGTGCAAGGTGTTCAATGAACAGTTCTGAAGGACTTTATTGTATTTTTCTAGCTTTTTCAGAGCTTCTATGTAATACGTACGACTTTGTAATGTTTATTCTCTTAGTGTAAACCATGGGTCTTTTTGCCTCTCTTTGTTTATAAAAAACTCTATAGTTGTTTGCTTGTTGCAATCATGCTCCTTGGTCCATATGTGTTATCTCTAAACTTCTATAGTGTCGTGTGTCGCAAGCTCGAAGGAACCCTTGTTCTGGTATACCACAATTTCTTTCTTGTTCAATCCACCGTACTCGCTTGGTACGTAACTAAAAAATTATCCTTATTCTTCGATGCTACTTGCTCTAATTTCCTTAGTCCTTGCATTGTCGTTGCCATGTATGAATCAAAAGATTCAAACGCACGCGTGCCCAAGTAGTTGGACAGAATAACGAAATTGCCTCCGAACTAAATTAATTTATGGTTTTAATCTGTAGGTCAGAAGTCACATTACTGGATATATTTGTCGAACGAAATGCTGGCAGATCCTCGACGCAAGTGCGAAATAATTAAGCAAAAACCAATAATGCTAATGCACGTGTGCGAGGTAAAGCCAATGGTTCGCTAGGATATATAGGAAACTCAAGAAATATTTGTTCTCATTCGTACCCATCAAATACGTATTTAAATTCTTTATTTTATCCTCTGGATAGAGGCTGCATTGAAAGGTAGTTAGATTTCTTCAGAGGTAACCTCGGCAGATAAATACTACTAGTCGCAAATTCGGCAGTCAAGCAAACCTTGCAATCACATGAAACACAATGAAAACAAAATAAACTGTGATGAAGACCCAACAATACGCCACAGGCAATTGACTGAGAAAGCGCAACCTAGTACTCCGAAAGTCTTCGTTAAATCCACACGCGAAGTAGTTGTAGTCTCCTTCCGAGTTTCGTACTCCTCTGAGATTTGTTTTCAGTGCAGTATGTGAGTACATAAAGTATTCGTAAGTCTTGGAAAATGCAATAGATGCAGGACTTAACAAAGAAGGGTTATATGGTTCTTTTGAACAAAGCAAGATTTTACCTCAAATACCATTACATATTTTCAAAGGCATTAATTTAATAAAGTAATTGTTTTAACAGAATTATCAATAATTTTTCTAGTGAAGGTTCCATCCACCAACATTAGTTGACTGGCTTTAACCGCCAAGATTCATACGGGTTTCATCCACCCACACTGGCTCTATCCGCCAGGACAACCCCGAGAGTTTTATCCACTCTCGGGTTCCCAAAACTTTTACTTTAAAACCAAAACCAAAGATCTACCATGTGAATACATTCCTTGCCCGCCCTTGACCGTGGGCATGGCTATTCGAATAGTTTAACATTCTGTAGAGGATGTACAACTTTACCCACAAGAGACAAGTCATCTTTAATAGCTAACATGATTCCTTAGGCATGAGACCCAGATAATTTATCACAAAGCTTTTACCTCACTCTAGTCTAGCTAGTCACCACCCGCTGAGGTTTCACCGCTGAAGGGTTAAATCCACCCAGTCAGAAGCCCACTCTTGTGTCATATGAGTACAGTAAATCCCTGTCCCTCACTGTGAATAACCAGTAAATCCCTGGCACCCACTTTCCACTGGTGGTACCTAAACTAGACTATCATAAGTTAATCAGCTAGGTCGTACCCATATAGACTTGTGGTTGTACGGTAGTACTCAGTTTGGACAATCACAAGCGTCGGTCCTTAATTGACTAAAGCGGAACATTCACCATACAAATTCTCGTGCTAAATCCGCACCAATCCAATCTTACCATCCGCCCAAGTCTAAACAATTTGCACAATTTGTTTTATTTTAAAAGAACAGTGGCAACACCACTTGCCACTAACTTTCTGAATACAAAGACTAGTTCAATGAAATATAATTTTCCATTTCTAAATTACAAAGGTTGAATATCTGGACTAAGCATTTCCTACCGTTCTAATATTTAGCAAAGCATTATAATACTCTCATTATTGAGACAAAGGAAATTCTAAGGTTACAAAGGTACATGGCATTCAATTTCAACGAGTGCATAACAAGGTTGGAATAACTAATACCTTAAGATAGAAACTAATGTTTTTATGTAATTAGCAATGCAATTAAATTTAAAATAATAAAAAGTATTTCTCAAACATAGGTACCAAAATGTTCAAAGGAGACTTGCCTTCGTGTACGCTGTCTTGACCTTCTTGTTGCGTGGTCTGAGAATTCTTCGACAACATCGGGTTCTACGCGTAAAATGATAAAATAAATGAATAAATAAATACAAATAAAATCACAAAAATAAAATATATTTACTGGAAGGAATTTTATAATTTTATATGAATTTAGGAGAAAGTTTCAACGGATTCGGGGTTCACACGAGGGAGAATGAATATCTGGAAGATTGGTTGGAAAAGAAATTACTAGAGAAATATTTGGACCCAGAAAAATAGAATGGATTTTATGGAGAATTTATAAGGTTTGAATTTGAATTTTGGAAGTGCACAGAAAATTTGAAATGGAACTTAGGCTTTGAAAATGAACTAGGTATCGAAATTTGAAATTTAAATTTTGAAATGGATGGCAAAAATGGATAGTTTAGAATGTTTGATGAAT
Source organism: Bonia amplexicaulis (assembly GCA_036346245.1). Lineage (NCBI taxonomy): Eukaryota > Viridiplantae > Streptophyta > Magnoliopsida > Poales > Poaceae > Bonia > Bonia amplexicaulis. Next base: position 29,164,486 of record CM070736.1, read on the forward strand.
TTAGAAATTTGAATGGGCTCAATCGGAGTTAGGATGAAGGAGAACGGACTCTCGGAAGTTTAGAATCAGATAAAATGAATAAAATGGAATTTTGAAATTATTTTTCTAAAGGAAAATAGGAATTATGATGTCAGCAGGGATTTTCTTTTCAGCTGAAATATTTTCCTACGGGAAATCCGAATTATTACATCAGCATGACATCAGCCCTGGGAAATTTTTCGGACAAGCGGCTGACGTGTGGGCCCGGGTCTATGGACCAGGTCCACGGGAGGGGGTGATGGCCGAGGTGGCACGGGGGTGGGGTGGCGCTGACGGGGCAAGGAAGCGCCGAGGTGGTCCGAGGTGGCGCCACAGGTGGCGCCACATGGCGCCACGCAGCACGGGCAACGCCCACGGAGGTGGCGCTCGGGCACCTGGCGGCGGCGGCCACACGGCGGCGGCAGCATCGAGGGTCGGAGGAGGAAGAGAAGAGTGAGGGGAGCTCGGGGGTGGCGTGGGTTTTACCAGAGGCGGCAGGAGTTGGGCCAGCGGCGAGGAAAGGCGGCGGCGGCTCCAAGGCGGCGGCAGCTTCCGGTGGCGATGGAGTTCGGCCGAGGGGTGGCGGGGAGGCGCTTGGGTGTGGTGGAGCCGAAGAGAGAAACGGCGAGGCCCGAGGGCGGCCGAGGTGAAGGTGATTCCTCGCCGAAGTTCGTGGCGGCGACAGAGGTGGGAGAGCACGGCGCGGGCGAGTTCGAGTGGCGGAGGGGAAGAATTGAGGGCGGAGGGACATGTAGTGAGGAATGGGGGTGCCGGGAGGGGGTTTATATAGGGGAAAGGAGGGGCACGGCGTGGGGAATTGGTCGCCGGATAGAAGGAAGTGGACGTCGGTGTTGGGAGAGAGAGAGCGGGAGGTAGGAGAAGTGGGGAAAACGGGCGCTGGGCTTGCGGGAGGGGGTGGTGCACGTGGGACGGCGCACGCGCGGGTGAGGGGATTGGCCGAAAAGAGCGGGGCGGTTGCGGGGAAGATGGAGGCGGCGCGCGGAGGAAGAAGGTGGCGGGCGGAGGAAGAAGACGCCTGACAGGTGGGGTCCACGTGCAGCGAGATAGGGAGGAGAGGGGCGGCTGCCGAGTGGGGCCGGGGAGAAAGAGAGAGGAGGGAGCGGTCAGATGGGAATCGGGTGGCCGAGGGAGGAGCGAGGAGCGGACGACGCAGATGGGGTGACGTGGCGCAATCCCGCCAGCCACTTGACGGCCCGAGGGAGGGGGAAGGCGGGATCCCGGGTGGCGACATGGGCAAGATCTGGCCGTCCATATGGGGGCGAAGGGAGGGGCAGATTTTAGATTTTTAATTTCGGATTATGATTTTCAGAAAACCCGAGGAAAATCATTAAAGCTCAGAAAAAATATGAAATAAATTCCAAAAATTCCAGAAAAATGCACAAAAGTTCCTAGAGATATTTTGGACTTCAATAAAATATTTCCAACTCAATTTGGTATTTAATTTTCATAAATAAAATACTTTTTAATTTCAAAAAATAGGTTTTAAACTCCAGAAAATCCAGGAAACCAAATAAAAGCCAAATAACTAATTTGAATTAGGATTTTTATAGAAAATCAAAATATCACTATTATTTAATAATCTTTTTATGTTTTTACTAAAATTACTTTTCACAACCTGCTTTTACAAAAACAGAAAATCAGGGCAAATCAAAATAAATCTAGCAACAAAACAATAATTTTTATTTTAAACCAAATTAATTTAATTTAATATTTTAATATATTGTTTTCTCTAAAAATTTGAAATAAACAGCTGGGCTGTTACACATATGCTTGAGCACGAAGTTAAAGTTGAAATGTAGGACATTAAACTCACATAAGTCAACATAAATTTATTGGAGGGGTGACTGGCATGGGAAAAACCTCTAAGGGCTTGTTTGGTAACCTTAATCCTGGCGAGGATCCCTGGCAATTCCCGGGATGAAAACCCGTGAGGCAAGTTTCCTCAGACCAACTCGACAGCCTATTTGGATGTCCATGTGAAAGGGATTTCTCAGCCCGATCTCTGCCATTTCCACGGGAAAAAGTCCTCTCCTCTGCACAACGGGAAAATTCTCCCCATCGCGTTGCATCCTCTCGATCCCACGTGACCACCTTCATCTTCCTCGCTCGCCACCATCTTCACCTTTCTTTGCTCGCCACCACCTATGACTTCCTCAATCGCCACCGTCCCCGCCGCTTGCTTCCTCCTCCGGTCCTCCCACTCCTGCGATGGCATCTCACTGGTGAAGTTAGTTTCCTTGTCTCCTGCTCCTCCTACTAGGGCACTCAAACCCTAGCAAGCATGAATCAATTGATTGGCGTCGCCGTCTAGTTCTTAGCTCTATCCTCTCAATTCGCTTTTTTATAGTAGTCACAGCCCTCGTCGCCTTCATCCTTTCGGCCACCGTCGGCAGGCATCATCCCTCTAGGTTCCTCTCCCTTCTCACCCCTTTTCCCTCATATCCTTTTCTCCTTATCTCCTCCCTTCTCTCTTTTGCTACCCTGTTTTGTTGATCTGCTCTGTTTTGTTGTCGTAGGTCTAGTAGCAGTAGCAGCAACCAACAAGTAGTATTGTGTTAGAAATAATCTTGACTTAGAGTTCAAGATGTAGTAGAATCCATCTTCTTGTGTAACTCAAGTTGAAGTTATGTCTAACTTGAAGTCCGAGTATGTATGCTAGTAGAAGATTATTAGCCTATATATTGAGGAGGCTTGTAACCAATTTTGTAAGGAGAAAATTAAACAAGAAAAAGGTTACAGCCACAAGGCAGTTTGGTCCGTGTCTGAGCCGGGTGAACGATTCGTGACCAAGTCGACTGCAGTGTCATCTCTGAGGCGGAGTCACGTCCCAACGCAGCAATAAAAGAAAGCCACGCAGAGAGTTCGGTTCAAGCAACTTCGGTTTTTTGTCCGTCCGCACGAAGAAAAATCCAGGACAGCAGCAGTTGTAGGTTGCACCTGGAAGATTCAAAGGAAAAGAAAAAAGCATTTCTTCGGCTCTTCGGTCTCTGCGAGAAACAGAGAGCGCAGGGACAAGAAGCTAGTTCAAGGGGAAAAAGGAAAAAAAAACAAAGTGCAGTTTTTTTCCTTCATTCCTTTGGTCCAAGAGCCACTTCAAAGTAGCCTGAGTTCTTGATCCATGCTCAAGATCATGTCGTGTTCTCCGGGAAGTGGTGTCACCGGTGACGAGGCATCATCCAGTGTGATGGCGAAGGAGAGTTCCACTGTGTCGCTGCATTATCCGATGCTCACGACAAGCAATTATGTAGCCTGGGCAATCAAGATGAAGGTGTATATGAAAGCTCTGTTAGTGATATGCCCTAGAGGCAATCATGGAGATGATTGTATCACTTCTATGTTTATGAATGTTTGAATAAAATGTTATTTTGTCCCTTGAATAAATATCTTTTATATTGATCAACAAGTATATGACTTGTTTGTGAAACTCTTTATTCATGTTTTGATGTTATTCTAAATTATCCCTGATCTTATATCATTATGTGAGACGATTATGATTTATAGATCAACACATGTATTGATTGATGATCATGTTTCACGGATCATGGATATGAGATATCAAATCAATAATGTGGACTCATGTTAGAGAACATGATGTTGGATTGACCTATCATGAGACACTGCGAGAATTGTTATATTCTTAAGTGTCATCAGTTGGTCTCATACATAGTGTATGTAGGATCCTTAGACTTGAGGTCGTCATTGTTTTCTACATGTGTAATAGTTTGCTTAGGGGTTACTAAACACTACTCCGTAACTGGGTGGTAATAAAGGTAGCTTTCGGGTTTGCTATGAAATATGCGGAGGAATATGAGCGATCAAGATGGAATTTGCCCCTCCTATATAACAGGAGAGATATCTCTAGGCCCCTCAATGTGTTTGGATTAAGAAAGTGCATGTCCATGCCAAATGTGGTTGAGGAGTCAATCACAACTGAGTAATCCACTACAGGTTCGAGTGAAGGATCGAGCTATCATAGAATGACACGTTTCTCGCCTTGAGTTCGATCTGGTATCATGAGGCAAAGGGATTGGTACATAAGCACTATACAGGTTCGTCCAATATGATCTTTATGTGTGTTTGGGAGTCATTATGTCCTGCTAGGGACCGCCACTGACTTATGGGTCGAAAGGAGTTTTCGGCCCATGGCCAAATACACATGAACCTACAGGGTCACACACTTAATGGGCTGGATCGATAAGGGGTCGGATGATAGTTTCCGAGTAGGATTCGATCTCTACTCTTATCGGATATGGATCCGATTGGAGGTTATATAAGGAGAGGTGCGGGGGCTGAGGGAGGCATCCCAAAACAGACCCGTCGAAACCCTAGCCGCCACCTCCCGTATCCCCTGCCGTGCGCACTGGTGCTAGCACATCGACACACGGTGCTCCATTTCTGGACGTGTGGACTTCGGTAGAGGCGTCGTTGCGACTGCGGCACTGATCGGGACGATCACAAGGAGGAGACGGTTGGACGGAGGACGTTCGACTACTACCGCAACACCGACGCGCTCTTCGTTGAATCGACTGCTTCAACCCTACTTCCGCTGCACTGCGTGTCTAGTGGTAACGATCTATGATCTCTTACTCGCATGGCTTCCTGGTTTACACGGTAGAAAAGTTTTAATCTGCGCTAGTGTAGCCTACCCGTATCCAAACAGGCTCAAGTAGTGTGGGACACGATCGAGAATGGCAATGTCGATGTATCCGTGTTCTCCTAGAGCAAAGTTAACATATTATAGGATTAGTAGTAGGAAGTACTGGAAGACAACAATATAGTAGCAGCAAGTAGTAGTACCAGAGTAGCAGACTAGCAGTGGTAAGTAGTAGTAGGCAGTGGTGGCAGAGTTGGTGGTCAAAGCTGCCATCCAAGGAGTTATTGGGAACCATCTTTGCTGGTAAATGTTAGGCTAAATCATGAATCAATGGATTGAATTGGCATGTTACTTGTATAACCCTATGGGTTTCAGTGCATTAGTCTGCTTTATTTCTTTTACAAGCATGATCAAATGATTGATTGTTGGTCATCACATTGCACAGATAACTTTGTGATGGCCTATTTAAAATGTACTTTTTTCTTTCATTGCTATCATTTCTACTTGTGTGCGCCTTAGCAGAGATTGCTATTTCTACTTGTGTAGGAAATTTGGGATTAGATTGCACTTGATACCATCCAACAAGCATGTAGTATTGAGACGTCATATTCGGCAGATAATACTGCCTTGTAATTAGCTGCTTTGTGCATGTCTTTCTTGTTTCTTCTCAACTTGGGATTGATTGATTTATGAAGTATAACGATTGTGTTGCTGTGCCTGTAAATTTTCCAATGAAATACATAGAGAAAGGGGTGCTAAGATTCCCCATGATGTAATCTTTGGGAGCTGGTCGTGCATTATTTTTCATTTTTGCCTTTGGTTATTCACTTATCTGTAACTTTTTAACATATATCTATAGTTATGTACTAATATAAATTCTTATTGATTCTTTATGTGCCAATGTTTGCTAGGTGGCGGTGTGCAATGACTTGAGATGTAATTGTTGGACTGTCCAGAGATGTAATGGTCCAAAGCAGACATTTTGTATGGTCCAGAGCATGTAGTGTGCAGGAGACAATGTATTCATGTGAATAAAGTTAGTTGCTACATAGTTAATTCTGTATGCACGTACTAGGAGGCAATATGTTCATGTGTATACTTTATTCAATACAGGACAATGTTTCTGATTTCTTGTGCTTTTAATTGTCCCATCTTTAGCCATTTGTTTAATTGTGATGTTGCTCATGAATTTTTCGATTTTTCTGGATGGCCGGGATTTTTATCCTAGTCCTTCCCAAACAGCAATAGTGAATATTTCCCAGGCGAGAATATTTTCCCTGGGGATGGAGGGGATTCCATGTGCCCTGTAAAATCCCCCTAGAGATTTACTTCCCTGGATTTTTGCCCCTTACATCCAAACAGGTCCTAAGACACATTTTTTCCTCTTACCTTCCCTCTCCCCTCTGTTGCATGTTACTTCCGGAATCAACTTCATATGGGACGTGAGATTCAATTTCAGTATTTAGAGAACAGATCACGTCCAGTCGGCCATTAAATTGAGTTGTTAGTGGTTCTTGTAGCAAATTATTTAAGGATGTGCTTAGAAGATTGTAGAACCGGTATGATAACAAATGTGTGAATAGCATCTTTAAATTTTTTTCGTCAAATATTGGTTAATTCTTTACTTCAATAGCAATGATAAGTTATAAAGATCAAGAAACCAAAATTGTGAAAATTCGTTATGCTCCTGTAAATCAACTCAGTGAACAATAAAAATAATACTATTTCAAATACAAAAAGCCATGTAATTTTTTATCCGTACATCCAAAAGACTTAAAAATTGAATCAAGATTAGATTATGACCTTAAAAACCTATCCCAGCCAAATTTTTTGGAAGAGCTTAAGTGAATTGATATCTTTTGGTTTGTAAAGCTCTGCTGCACCAAAACCGAGCCAAAATCAAGGCCCCAAATCACTTGAAATTTGTCAAGCATATTTTCTAGGATATCAAGAATCTATTCTAATCAATGATCAAGAAAACCATTACCAAAATTCTAATCTTATTTTATTTTAAAGAAGGTTGCACTAAAACCCGACAAAAAAAACAAAAAACAGTAAATATCACTTACTCGTGGGTGAATGATGGCCAAGATGGCTCCAGATATATTCCCATATATCACAGCAAGACAGAACACCTAAGAAATCGAGGCAAAAATAACTGGATCATGAAATCACTCGGAGAGGCCAAATCACATAAGAAACAGGTAATTTCAAGAACTAGCCAAAACTGATGCATAAATGGATGGGGATTGATTTCCATGATATGTCTCCATCATTTACTCATGTTTGATATCTAGTAAGATCAATAAATGGGAGAGGAAAGATCAAAACCAACCAAAACAAGAGAATGCAAGAGAGATGAACAAAGTCAATATATTGCTACTTAAGGATGAAGGTTTTATAGCTACTTCACCTGAAGAACAAGAGAGTACATCATAGCTCTCACACTTCTCAAACCCTAACCATAGAACACTTGGCTTCAATGAGTAAAGTCGAGATGGTTGGCTAGTTAACTTGCAAGTCTCCATTCCAACCCGTTAAATAGACAAGACAACCAGCTCCATCTAACCCTATTGAATACTATACACTTAACATAAATATGAAAATCCGTTATCCCCACATAACATGAGTTTTACTCACACTCTACACTTGGTGGAGTAGTGGAGTTGTAAGTATACGACTTCATCCACCAGAGTTTAAATACTGGTGCTCACCTATTATGCGCACACAAGTGTGCTTCAGTTAGAATTTTGTGAGATCATTAATTTATCTCATGTCTCCGTCTATCTAAGCATATGCTAATGGATACATTTATGTGTGTATGCTTGTGATGTACATGTAGGTGTGTGTCGTAGGGGTGGCCCCCACCTAAACCCAGCCGGCCTGCTAAGGGTTTGTAAAACCCAAAATGAGATGCGTGTAATGACATAAGTACCCCCGCGGGGATACATGAGTGTAAGGACATATTTGTAAAATGCTCCCCATGTGAATATATATATATGGCTGCCCTGGACATAGGGAAGACCAATCATTGTTCACCTAACATCTCCACTACCACACTATATTGTTTGATTTGTAACCACAACAATGTGTTTTTCTCATAATTGCAAAAAAATTACAGGTTCAAATATTATTTTGCTATGTCTTCAAATATTCTTTTGCTATGTTTTTGGTAGTGGAATCAAACTGCCCATCTCACCTTCCAAACGGGACATGCTGCCAAATGGCACAAAAGCTTTATTTACTTGCTATTGGAAGTAGAAGAGGGTATATAATTTGGTCGGTTCTTTTAGTCCGTCTGTATCTTATGACTTTTAATTTATAACTTTTGAATTCTAACTATTTATAAAAAACGTATAAAGAGAGAGACAGTCGTATGTGATTTTGATCGATATAGCTGAAGTTGATATAGTGTCTATTACAATTTACTTACTGTAGCAAAAGTCAAGAGTCATAATTATGAAGACCAAAAGAACCCAGCCAAGTACCTTCTCCCAAACTGTAGTTGGCTGTTAAAACGATTGTTTTTTAATTAAAATTAGCCCCCCAAAAAAGTATAGTTCGTTTTGAACCACCGATTCGACTAGTGAACAGTCGCTTGTGTTCTTCACCGACTGGCTCGGGCCGGGAGTACGATACAATCACATGGCATGAAGTGATCGAGGTAGACACAAACACAGGTGATCATGTTTGTAAGATAGTAACGTTGTGCCGAAAACTCACTCAGAAATAAGATGTAACTATGGAGGCCGTTCCACACATGCTCCACCAGCACAAACACATTGATCCACCTGGACCTTGTGCCTTGAACTTCCTCTTGAACCTTATGCACTTCTTTCATCTAGAAGGGGAAGTTGATCATATACCCTCCCTTTAGTTGGGAAATTGAGGATTTACCCTCCACATCTCAATGACATGTAGGGTCATCATAAGTCACTGACTCGTGGGCCAGGAGGGTAAATCCTCAATTTCCATCTAAATGGAGGGTATATGATCAATTTTTTCCATCTAGAAACCCACGGCCTTGAATTTCTTGTGTTAGTCGCACCTGCATGTATGTCACATGTGCCTCTGGCACCGCTGCTTTCTGTGCCTGCATGTACGCATCCGCCCGCATCACCAGCATGCATATTGCCACCCGAGCCTCCTACTGCAAGTGTGTCGCATTCTGCATGCCCATCTAAACCGTTTGCGTGCATGCCATCTATATGCATGCTCGCATGTGGTCCATATCGACCCCTGAGATAGCGCTTGCTAGAGGACAAGGAATTAACGAAGTGGTATCAAAACATATTGTGTCGGCGGAATGGCGTTTTCTGTTGGAAGTCGAAACATCAAATCAGTCCATGAGACATCCATGACAGTCTTGTGTTGTCATCCATGATAGTCTTGCTAGTTACTAATTCTGATAGCATCAGTCTGGCAGCAAGTGTATGTATAGCCAGGACGACCGGGAACGTGGCAGCAGCTGGTGGCTTGGGCGCCTTGGCCCGTAGACCAAGCTGCAGCCGGCCCAATCCTTATTGTCTGCGAGTACATACAGCCCAGCTCCTCTCAAAAATATATAGGGCCTGTTTGGCAACAGCCGCGATTTATAGCTTTTAGCTGAAATTTTTGAATTTTGGCTGTTTATGGTACAGATTACGAGGAGACAGATATTTACTTGCGATTTTGGCTGGTACAGATGTTGAGCTTTTAACGTGTAGATTGTTTAACTTGTAGACCTAGTATTGAGAAAATACTCCGTTTGAAAGTTAGGTACTGTAGCAAAAGTCAAAAGCCGCCAGCTTCGGAGGAAAAGAACATGCCAAAATTCGAGCTAGTGTCGTGTCTAGTGTAAAAATAAGCTCATACTCACAAGTTACTCAAGCTTACTTCACTTTATGTTTAATTCGAGCTCAGCTCGAGCCCTACATGAGCTAAGCTCGAGCTAGATCCCGAGCTCGTGGATTTTTACGAACTGAGCTTGAATAGCTCATCGGGACACAATTTGAGCTTGAATATTATTGCATGTTAAATCTTACCGAGTTTACTCGAATCGAGCTTGAGTTTAAGTTTTTCTTATTATTAAAAATTAATGCATGTTGAATTGTTGACTGTTACTAAGCTTACTCAAGTCAAGCACGAGCTCAGACTCGCTTGAGTTTGAGAGGCTAGACTCGCTCAAGCTTACCGTCGTTTACAGCCCTAGTCATTCCCTAAATTAAACATGCTACCAACTTAATATGTATATGGAGATAATAGAAGCCATCACATATCTGTAGCAACATTTCTTTTCAAAAATGATCGAAATCGTTGTTTTTGCAAAAATAGATCTCCCCCCAAACTCAAAAGACATGGCAAGTGACACGTGTCACCTGTTGTGCCACTGTAACTCAGCAGGCCAGGTGGCACGTAGTAGAGGCTCGGGTGCGACAGGTGGGCTTCTGTCGAGCCACCACTGCACCTCCAACCTAGCCGCCATGCCTCAGTAGGCACTGTAGCAGATTTTAGTGCACATTGTAGCACAATGTAGCAACACTACACGCCACTACACTTCCGGCGTGGTTGTTCGTATCTTCATGCCTCCACCCTTTTCTCGATTTTTTTTTTGCTCTTTCGGCTCCGTGACCTTTTTTTTCAGATATGACACCCGGGTAGCTTATTTGGTATGTTTGGGCCCCTCTTAACCGCGAAACTACCGGCGATCAACGCGTGGCAGTTCCACGATCAGGGGGCACGGAGCAGCAGCGCGGGAGTGCGGACTTTTGCCCCCTACCCGCACACGGAAAGGCATCGCGAGCCGCAGCTGGGTAGCGCAAAAAAGATCGGACAGCGGCCGGCAAGCGCCTGAATTACCTTTCTAGCATTCACATGTTAGTTTTTTTAATGGTAGGAGGGCAACAACTGCTGCACAAGATGCACATACCGTGAATTTAGGAACTCGGATTCTGTGAACATCAACAAGTTCCATCATCAAGTCATACAAGTTAGTAAAAGCACTATCTAATACCATGCCAGCAATCGAGGGATCTTCTGGTCCATTCTCGCGCTTGCCTTCCGGTCCATTCCTGTGTTTGCCGGCCGCAGGCTCCGATCTTTTCCGCATTGCCCGGCTGCAACTCTCGGTGGGCCTCGCCTTTCCACACGTGTGCGCGGAGGCAGAAGCCCGTGCTCACGGACTGCTGCTCCGCGCTTCCCGACTGTGAAACTGCCACACGTGTCGGTCACCGATGGTTCTGCAGTTAGGAGGGTGCCAAGTGCGCAAAATAAATTACTTAGGTATCATATCTGAAAAAAAGACCACAGGGACAAAAGTGCAAAAAAATCCCCTTTCTCCCCATGCCCTTAGCCGCATTGCTGCTGTCGAATTGTTTGCCCATCGCTCCTCCTCCCCTTCTCCCTACGCCCTCACGTCCCCCCTTGCCCTTAGCCACGTTGCCGCCGTCGATCTGTTCGCTCATCGCTGAACCGTCGACCTACTCGTCCTCACCTCCTGGTTATCCCCACGGCAGCCAATGCGGCAACCAGATCGGCACCAAGTTCTGAGAGGTTGTCTGTGCGAGCACGGCATCGACGCCACCGGCCGCTAGCTCGAGTGCGTCAATGTCTACTACAATGGCGCCTCATGCGGTCGCTTTGTCCCGTGCGCCATCCTCATGGACCTCGAACTCGGTATCATAGACTCGGTGCACTCCGGCCCCTACAGGCACATCTTCCGCCCCGACAACTTCGTCTTCGGCCAGTTCAACACTGGCAACAACTGAGCAAGGAATACTATGGTTCAGTATTTTTGGACTTATGTTTAGGCTTTGGCTTTTATTTCTACAGTAACTCGTTATTTAGCGGTGCGTTTTTTAAGATGGAGTCTATAGGTAAATTATAGTACGAACTGTATCGAGTTTAGTTGTATGACTAAAATCACATACGACTATTTTTTAACATACTATTTCTCATAAACAAATTAAAATTCAAAAACTACAACCATTTGTTTCACTTCAGCTTCTGGCTTATTTTTCACTATTCATAAATTTCATCTTTTTCTGAACTTTTGGCTTTTTTGAGCATTTTTGCTGGTTCTTTTTTTCCGTATTCGTTTGTGTTGCCCGTGATGAGCTAACATATTTTTCTATTTTTAAATTTTTTAAATTTAATTACGTCAAATAAGTCACCTTCAGTTACAGTGAAATTTCAGTTACTATAATGTAATTTTAACCATAAACCATAGCTTTTTAATCCAACCAAGCCGGACATAAGATATAAGACTAAAAAAACCCACCATGCACCGAGGGCGCCGAGCTCATGGACTCCGTCCTCCACGTCATCCGCAAGGAGGCCGAGAACTGCGACTGCCTCCGAGATCAGTGTGTCTCTACTTTCTTCACCTTCCCCTAGCTGGATCTGCTAGATCTGGATCTGGGGAAAAAACACCAGGGAGACAAATAGCTCGCAGACCTGTGTATGTGTGTGGCGCGCAGGGTTCCAGGTTTGACACTCGCTGGGTGGCGGCACGGGGTCGGGCATGAGGACGCTGCCCATCTCCAAGATCCGCGAGGAGTACCCGGACCGCATGATGCTCGCCTTCTCCGTCTTCCCCTCGCCCAAGGTCTCGGACACCGTCGTCGAGCCCTGCAACGCCACCCTCTCCGTCCACCAGCTCGTCGAGAACGCCGACGAGTGCGTGGTGCTCGACAACGAGGCCCTCTACGACATCTGCTTTTCGTCTTGCCAGTCATGTCTTGTTCCTGTTCGATTGCTGACTTGATGTCAACAAATGGTCCAACAGTCGGTGACCTGAACCACCTCATCTCGGCCACCATGAGCGGCGTCACCTGCTGCCTCCGCTTCCCGGGCAGCTCAACTCCGACCTCCGCAAGCTCGCCTTCAACCTCATCCCCTTCCCAAGGCTCCACTTCTTCATGGTCGGCTTCGCGCCGCTCACCTCGCGCTGTTCGCAGCAGTACCGCACGCTCACCGTGCCCGAGCTCACCCAACAGATGTGGGACGCCAAGAACATGATGTGCGCGGCTGACCCCCACCACGGCTGCCAATGCAGGTTCAATTTCCCTCCTTTTGCTACAAGTCAACACAAATGAATTCAATATTTCCCAGTATTGAGGCACTCGCAATTGAATTAGGATCCTAAATTATTGTAACAATTTTGTCATGCAAATTTTCGTTATATATGTAACATCAGAAAATTTCGATTTTCTGTTGGATCCAGTTGTGCACGTCTTCAGGCATTGCAGGCCCGTGAAGCCACTCCCATCAGACCATGGTGACACTTAAATCTTAGCAATAAATGTATTTATGTTTTCCTAAAATACAAGTGCAACCATTCTGATTTTCAGTATTGCTTTTTTCTGTTTGTTATGATACCTTTTAAATCTGTTGGTGTGCTTTTGAGTAAGTAAGATCAATTCTATCGTTATATTGTGAATCTTTATGTTATTCTTGTATATCAGGTTTGAGAGGTCAGGAAACAATTTGGCCTTTGGTTGAGCTAATGGTCTTGAATTATCATTCCTGTCAATGCCAGTTCCATTTTCTTATTTGTAAAGTAGGAAGTTTTGACACCATGTATTAGTTTGGATAGGTATAGCTAAGGAGTAATATATTCTAGAATTACCTGTGCTTGTTCAGAAATATCACTTGAAAATATATAGTTGGTTGGGGAGCTTCCAGTAAGAAAATTTGGCACCTCCAAGACTCAAAGTTGATATTCTCTTGCATAATTGACATATTTCTTTGAGAGCTTTCATTTAACTGTCATGATCAAACATTTTTTTGTCACAGGCACATATAGAAACTTCAGTTTATTGTCAAAAAAGATGGCAAAGCTTCTATGTTGTTGTATGTAACTTTCTAATGTCGTAGGCAAATGGAAACACTTCTCATTTGCGTAGATTTTGTTCTGTAGGAAGCGGAAGATAAGGGTGATTATGAAGATTAGGGGGATTAAGCATGACCTGGACAAGGACCATGGCGGCCTCTTCGACAATGCCTCCAATACCTTCAAGCTTACCAATTGCTGTAAGCTCACCTCACCCCATTTTAGTCTCGATGGTACCTTCCTTCGTGATGTTTTGTTTATTCACAGACTTGCAACATCTGCAATCCCATTTGTAGAGATATATGTTGCTGTGTATTATTGATGAAAATTCTGATTTTTTATGCCACACCAATTGGTGGTTTGGTGGAACATGTGGTAATCCTGTGCAATTCATCTGTCCATACAGCTGATTGTTAAGGAATTTTTCAACCAAAGTACTCGGTTGATTGTGAAGGACTAAGGTTAAAGTTGAGCTCAGTGATATGCACCATCCTCATTTATAGACCAGATTGATAATTGATTCACTGTGGATAACAGGACATTTTCAACTGAAGGTTACCTCTATTTCAATGTGAGAATAGTTGTTCCTCCGTTCCCTATGTTCTGTTTGTCAATGAGAAAAGTGATTTATACTAATTTAATATCTCTATTTCTTTTGTATCAAAGAGAAGCCCATGATGCAAACCACATAGGTAGTAATTTCGTGTCTGTTTCACTTATAAAACAGACTGTACTACATGCATTCAGCTTCTCTTTTATTAGATGAAGATTATTTTTCAAAGAACATTTTAATTGAGCTCTTGTCATATCTACATTCTTCATATTTATCCATCTGTTTTCACTAAAGTCATACTGATAATTTCTTCATTTGTTGTACAAATTAGGATCATCAGTACCGCCAAATGTACTTAATAATTCGGATTGTTCACACAAAAATCCATCATACTGATACGTTGGAGGGTAAAGTGTATAATGTGTGCCTGTTTAGCTGCTGAATTCGGAACATATGTGTGATTGTTGTGTATCACGCAAGTCGATTATTATTATCCAATGGTACAAAGCAGAATGAACTAAGCCGAGCATGTAGGGCCTTGATCACCAAAGTTATATGGTTAAGACAGATTTGCTTAAATTTGCCATTGTGTTGTATGCCACACAAACAGAATGAACTGGGCTAGGCACGAAGCCATTGTATTAAATAGATGGTGTGTCATTGCTTAGATTTGCCATTGTGTTGTATGCCACACAAACAATGGTAATATTCACTATTTATTTGTGCCTTCTTTCTATATACATGCTATTTATATTCCTCTTTGCCCTGAACAACTTTGCCGGTAAAAAAAGTTAAATAAAAAACTCTCTTACAAGTGTCAGCAGAACTCTTCGTGATTTATGCCCAGGCGCAGCGCGCAATCCTATCTAGTATTTATACCAACAACAAAACTTTTTCGAGGGGGAAAGGGAGGGCGTACACCTCACGCAGGGCCATATATACCGGACATTTTGGGGTCGTGTGCCAAAACTAAAAAGAGTTCTGATGTACTGACTGCAAATGTGTCTAAATTACTCTAGTTCAGTTTTTTCCTTAAAATTAGTTAGTTTTATAGCATAATTCATGCACACCAAGAGCTGCAATATATCTTAGAAGATCCTAACAAATTTACATAAAAATGTACCTCACAAATTCAGTGAGAAAAGAACTTACGAATGCGACACGTATATATAAGTTTAGACAAAAACCGAGGCAGATCGATGTATGGGTGACCGGCCGTTTGTCAAGGCCCCGGAATCGGCTGGACATCCCAGCGGCGGGATTGGATACCGCATCAGATGGAAGTTCCATTTTTTTTTTGCCTCCTAAGCATAGCATGTACGTTTATATACGAATGCTTAAAAAGATAATATAGCCACATTATTAAGTATTCATGCAAAAGTTATTTTCTTCAATGCAAGCATCTCTTCCGTGAGTGTTTAGATGATATATTATCTATAAATTAGATATAGTTATACACATAAACATCTACTAAGTACCAATGCTTATCATCAATGTTTCAAAATAAGCATCTTATCTGTCCTATGTGGCAAGAAAAAATAGTTTTTAATTGCTAAGCACTTGTATTGTACATGCTCTAAAAGGAGAGCTGTTTTTAGGTGGGTCGCTTCGCGAAAGACACTGCTTATGCATTGAGACAACAAAGGTGTAAACCAGACAACCAAAAATAAGAAAGACAAATATAAAAATAATAATAAAATGTGGCCTATAGGCACTGTTTAGAACACAAGTATGTTTCCCAATTCCTGTAAGAATAACTAGTTCATACGAAATTTCTGCATAACTCTTATGAAATTCTTGCATTCCAAACATGCTCTAAGAAGTAACTTTTTTTCACTATCCCATTTTAGGCAAAATTCTTGCGTTCCAAACATATTCTCATAACTAGTTGTTGTTTATCTTGAACAAATAAAGACAAAATTAGATAAAAAAAGGTCCTATTTGGAACATGCAAATTTATGAGATAAACTATTTCACATGAAATTCCTACACGCAGACATTGTTAAATAAAATTAGGCCAAAAATCGTGAGGCGCTATGCAATTTGGGGCCTGTGCAAGTGCTCACCCTTCTCATCCCCTATGTAGAGCCATAAGCTCATGCACACCTACTCATACCACATGCGAAAAGATGGTGGAGGTCTAGGATCTCATGGAGCATTGGCACACTTTTCCATTGAACGCATGTGTGTGCACTTTGATTATATGAGGAACACCATATCATTATTGGATGAACATGGGTGGATATGATCGAGCATTGTTTTATCCTCGTCTCACCACTAACATTCGAGATTCGAGAATATATTGAGGGGACATCCTTGATTAACCAGGTATTTTGATCCGCTTTTAGAACCCTCAAAACGTACAAATTTTGTGATTCAAAATTTGGATTTTAGTTGCACAAAAAGCGATCATAGAAACATGAACATTGATTAAATAGTAGACATATTACGCTTTAAAAATATGGGTCTAGGGTAACTTGACAACATACTTGTCGTATTTTTACTTCAAAGGATTTTAGTTGCACAAAAAAACGATATAGAAACATGAACATTGGTTAAATAGTAGACATGTTACATAGGTCTAGGGTACAACATACTTGTCAGGATTTACTTAAAGGGGCCAACGGGCCAACTATACTACATACTGAAGATCGAACAAAAGACTCCCATAGGCACAGCCTGAGCATGATCAAGACCTAAAACATGTAAACAATTCCGTCAAGAGGGTTGTAGTAATCCTCCTCAAAGAATTATTTTCCTTCAACTTCAATGTAGTCTAAACAAAAACTATGCAAGAGTGAGTACTTAATGTACTCCACAAAAAATGTGGTAAATGAAGTATAGATGTAGGGAATATCAAAGGAGTTGGGTTATATGGTTACCTCAAGCTTAATAGTAGTTATCAAACAATACCATATAATAATTGTAAAACAAGCATTTCAAGAGTTGGTTTATTTGGCAATGTTTACTAGCAAATTATGCTCAACAACATTAATTCAAAGACTTCTTATGCCAACATACTGGAATCACCCATAGACACATCTTCATATACCAAAAGCATAATGTATTCAAATGTTGTATGAATGTAGTGTCTATCTAGCTTTACCCACACGATACAACCACTTGATTAGAGTAGAGATAACAATGTGTAATACTGCTCAAAGTGTCTATTCCTTCTACTCGGTGAGTTAAAAGGTCACATCGACAGTTAGCTTGGCTTAGCTCTCAGGAGAGTTGCACCCACTGTCTCAACAACCATCTATTGTTGTGAGGACCGGATGGGCAATCCACATGGATACCTAGAGGCCATATGACACCACCCCTATGAAGTATAGGTCACTCGGAGGCTAATACATAGAAAAAGCATGTTGACTAGGCCCAATGGCGAGGCGTACTAGTCAAAGACTATACATAGGAAAAGCATACATAGGAAAAGCATGACAATAGGTTCCCATCATGCTGAAGTTCAATTCACCATAGTAGTATACAACCATGTTTGATAAATCGGTCATGCGGTTAGGCAATAACCATGTCACTTACATGGCATAGAGGGGTTGATCCTTATATGCTTCTGATGAAGCAACAAACCACAACCATGATACCACCATACGTAACCACCACCTCACCATCTACAAAAACAATTAAATACCAGCATATATCATTGCTAATTGATACTTTGCCATTTCAATAACCAAGTGGGTGTGTGCATAGTGATATAGCATATCTAGGGCTTTGTGAGTACTATAATCCTATCATAGGTCGATCAAGGAATAGTAGGTGTCAACAATATCAAGGCATACATTAACAAGTATTGAGCAGTCATAAGTGAATTACGACTACTGAGATCAAAGTTTCAAGTGGTCGAAACCCAACAGTTGTATCAAAGCCTGCTGATCTTGGTGGTACTAGAAGAACATGGGAGAAATGTCGACTTCGAGTGCTCGGAGTGGGTTTGTCTCCCTCTAGTACCCACTCCTGACGACTGATAATTACTCGGTGTGGGCAATGAAGATGAATGTGAACATGCGCACCTAGGGTGTCCGGGTGCAATCGATCCGAAGGGGAAGGACAAAGAGGTGGACAACAAGTAGATTAGACGGCGCTTGCCGCGATCTATCAGGTGGTGCCAGATTCGATGATGCATCAGCTCATCGGGAAGAAGATGGCACGAGAAGCATGGGAGATGTTTTAGACGATGCACGAGAGAGTTGATCGTATGAAGGAGGTGCGGCTCCAGAATTTGCGGAGTGAGCTCGAGAATCTCTAGATGTGAGAGACCCAGTTGGTGGACGAGTTCGCCGGTAAGCTGACTTCACTATACAATTAGATTAACTCTCTTAGCGACAAGATGGAGGAATCTGTGGCGGTGAAGAAATATCTATGCATGCTTCTAGATAAGTACATACCTATCGTCACCACGCTTATTACTCCTCTGATCTGGACAAGAAGAAGATCGAGATCACCGGATCCCTTAAGGCGCATAAGGAGCTACTAAAGGGGTTTCAGTTGCGTAACGAGCATGGGTCCCAGTCCCATAACCAGCAGGCATTGCTATTAAAGGGATATCTGAGGGACAGCTGTGGCTAATCAAGCAGTCGTGGATGATGGCGCGAGCGAGGTAGCTAGAGTGGTCGAGGCGGCAGAGGTGGCCGTGGAGACAAGGCGGTGGTGAAAGATCCCATGACAAGTCACATGTCAAGTGCTTTGAATGTGGTGAATACGGGCACTACGCGTTAGAGTGTTGCAGCAACATAAAGTGTTTCAACTACGAGAAGTACGGGCACTACGCTTCGGATTGCCCAAGCAAGAAGAAGGATGAGGAGGTGAACCTCACCCGTGCTGAGGAGGATGTTGAGCTGGCACTACTTCTTTCCTTATGTGTTGAAGAGACACTAGGCATGGTGATGTTGAATGAGAAGAACATAGTTCCTAAACTACGCACGGAGGAAGGCAGCAATGATCACACTAATTGGTGGTAACTAGACAATGGAGCCTGCAATCATATGATGGGAGATCGCTCCATGTTCCATGAGCTCGATGAGAAGATTTCGGGTAAAGTTAAGTTTGGCGATGGCTCCACGGTGGAGATAAAAGGCAAATGATCGATGTTGTTACAATGCAAGAACAACAATCAGAAGTTGGTGTCTGCAGTTTACTTTATACTGAGATTATGCAGCAACATACTCAATCTTGGACAGATGATATAAGAAGGGTGCAAGGTGGTGCTACAGGATGAGCTCTTGCATGTCTATGACAAGGATGAAGAGATGTTGATGAAGGTCAAAAGATCCCCAAATTGGTTGTACAAAATTTCATTGAAAACTTGTAAATCGGTTTGTCTGAAGAGTAGCTTGGAGGAGCCAAGTGGCAAGCCGCACAAGCGCAAATCCCAGGGACGACACACAGTACTCTGGAGTCTCCTTCTCTGGGATATTCGACCATACCATACTCGACACACGACCACTCTACTTCGGAGTCTTCTTTGGGATCTACGACCACACAGAACTCGACACACGAGTACTCTACTCTAGAGTCTCTGACTGTTCTTCGACTCTAGGATCTTCAATTGCTACAGTATTCGACACACGAGTACTCTACTCCGTAGTCTCCGGCTGTTCTTCAACTCTGGGATCTTCGACTGCTACAGTACTCGACACATAATTACAACACGTTACTTGAGACACGAGTACTCAAACACCGACTACATAATATTCGACACATGAGTACTCAGTACGAGTCAAAATTAGTTCCAACACATGTCTCATGGGCGATGGATAGAGGAGCAAGATGGTCTTTACACATCAGAAAACCACATGCTGAGGACCCATTCATATTGGCTTTTGGTTTTAACTTTTGGCTTTGGTTTATGAATAGTAACAATTTATAGAGAAACTTGTAGAGAGAGACATTCGTGTGCGATTTTGGCTGATATAAATGAAGTCACTACAGAGTGTACTACAATTGATTAGTAGAGCCCGGTTTAAAAAGACACTTCGTTTGAAAATTACATACTATGGAAAAGTCATTTACTATAAAAATCAACTTTTAGTATCTAATACAAATAGGGCTTCAGTGGGTCCAGATGGCTGTCCATGTGTGTGGATTTCCTTCTTTGGCCTGCAATGCAAACTTTGAGGACTTTGTGTGACCGTTTTGTAATACTTCAACAAAGCGCACAAAAGCTAGGGTTGCGAAAGAGGAAAGACTTATAGAGCTGGCGCCACCTCCAGGGATTCCCACGCACTGGTGCCGTCGAACCGCCGGATTTGGCCGAGATTCTCCCTCTGCCTCGCGTCCTCGTCGGTTTGGTGGCAGCAGAGCTTCTCCCTTCGCCTTGTCGATTGCCCACGGTATGTGGTGTACTTGCTCCTCCACCTCCCCCTCCGCCTCCGCCTCTGGCCTCCCTTGGCCTTTGCCTCCGCCTCCCCTCTCATCCAGCTCCGCCTCTCCTAGTCTCCTCCCCTCCGCCTCCACCTCCCCTCCAACTCAGGAGAGATGCCACTGGGCCGCTGGGGAGATCCGGCAACGGAGCCACAGAGGAGAGGTCAGACCGTCGGAGGGGACTTAGGGCCAAGGGAGATTCGGCTGGGTCGCTAGGGTCGGAGAAGAGAATCAAAGAGGAATCCGGCTAGGGTCGGAGGAGCGCATGGCCGCATAGGAGGAGCGCAGCCGCACGGGGAGAGAGGGAGGGGATTGTCAATTTGTCAGCTGGGGTCGGGCGGTTGGCACGGGGAAGACTAAAGAGAAGAGGGGAATGGTTCATTTGGCCGAATGGACAATGATTTATTATTAAACATTGATTAGTGTGCTAATTTGGTGATGCACCGTAGACTACAATACACTTTTTAAATGCTTTGATAATTACACTTTTATTCATGCTTTGCTAATCTTTAATTCTTTATGCTATGTATGTGTAGCATGTCATCTGTTGCTTCAACGCCAGAGGTGAGCACAACTAAAGATAACCTCAAGAGAAAATCGGGTGACATAGAGTGGGAGTATGGTGTGTTGTGAATCCAAACAACTTGGACAAGTTAAAATGCATTTTGTGTGATCTATAGGATCAAGCAACATATTGCAAACATTAGTAAGAATGTTGCGAAATACCCCAAATCCACAAAGGAAGACCAAGAGAAGTGCCGAAACTCTATTGCAGAGGAAAGGAATAAGAAGAAGAGCAAGAAAACTCATGAGGATGAGGTTAGGGATTATGTGACTATTCGAGGTATGGTGAGGATGATGAAGGGCTCGAAGAGATTGGAGGACCAGCACCTCGAAAGTTAGGCCCTATAGATAAGTTTGTCAATCCAATTGATCCTCAAGGTAGTAGTTTAAGCACTCAAGAGCTTAAGCAACAATAAAAAATTACGGAAGCAATTTAGAAAAAGAGGCTTCATAAGGTGAAGCAATATGTTGCGATGTGGCTTTACGTATCAGGTATATCTTGTATCATATTTTTATTTTTACTCTTTAGGTGTAATGTTCAATGCCATTAAATATTAACTCATGTATGCATTAACCTTGTATCATATTTTCATTTTTACTCCTTAGATGTACCGTTCAATGCCATAAACAATAATGAATTCAAACACATGATGGAAGCCGTTGGTCGATTTGGCCCAGGATTCCTAGGTCCTTCCCAATATGAATGTCGAGAGCCATTGTTGAAGGAGGAGGTGGCGAGAACAAGTTGTTTGTTGAAGGCACATGAGGAAGAGAGAGTCATGAGTGGGTGCTCTATCATGACCGATGCATGAACGAACCAAAGAAGGAGGAGCATAATGAACTTATGTGTGCATTGCTCATTTTTTAGAATTAAAGGGGGCTTCGAAAGATGCACACACAAGTGAGTACATCTTGAAGTATGTGGATGCTTGTATTGAAAAAATACGTCCGCAAAATATTGTGCAAGTAGTGACGGATAATGCTTCTAACAATATGAGAGCAAAAGAATTGTTGAAGGCCAAAAGGCCAACTATCTTTTGGAGCTCATGTGCAACACACACCATAAACTTAATGCTTCAAGTAATTAGTGCCATGGCAAAGTATAAAAAGACATTTGATCAAGTGAAATTTTTGACCATTTTTATTTATTCACATCACAAGACATTGGCCTTGATGAGGCGACACACAAAGAGGAGAGATATAATAAAGCCAGAGTGACTCGATTTGCTTCAGCCTTTCTTACTTTACAAAGTTTGATTGAGAAGAAGGTTGAACTAAGAGCAATGGCGCTAAGTAAGGAATGAGAAAAATTCACTCATACTAAAAGGGCAAAGGCATCGCGGCAACGAGGACACTCATTAGTTGGTCCTTTTGGAATGGTGTGAGTAATATGTTTAAAGTATTGCCTACTTCTTATTTTATATTTGTATATCTTCTATTGTGTGCTATTTCACTATTTGATAATACTTGTATTTTATGTTGAAGGTTTTTGAGCCATTGGTCAAAATTCTCCGCATGGTTGATGGGAATGGTCCATCCATGACCTTTCTTTATGGAGAAATTCTAGAAACCAATAAGCAAATCAAAGAGTCCTTGAATAATGCGGAGAGTAACTACAAGTTGATAATTGAAATAATTGATGCAAAAATGAAGGGAAGATTTGATTCTCCATTGCATATGACGGCATACCTATTGAATCCATATTACAATTATCGTGATCGATCAATCTTTTTGGAACAAATCATAATGGATGGCTTCATTGAATGTGTCGAAATCTTTTATCATGGTGATGAAGAAGCAAAGGATCAAGTGCTCAATGTCGACTTTGACATTTTCAAGGACAAAAGGGAAACCTTTGGGAAAACTCCTGCACGACTTGGATGTCAAAAGTTTGATCTTATTCTCGGTAAACTTATTCCCACTTCTCAAATTTAATGAACCAATACATGCAAATTGTCTTTTGTCCATTACTAATATTTTTGCTTCCTATTATGTAGCCAATTGGTGGTCTAAGTATGTATGTCATATTCCTCGTTTGCAAAGATTGGCTATAAGAATTCTTTCTTTGACCTCAAGTTCATCCAGATATGAAAGAAATTGAAGCACTTTTGACATGGTTACTCACTAACTCTCAAATTACATCTCTTATGTCACTATTTCAATTTAAGTACTTAACTAACCTTTACTTTGCAATTCATAGATACCTACCAAGAAGAGAAATAAATTAGTGTAACACCCCAGCCAAACAATGACTGGAATGCTACCAAAATAGTAACGTAACAAGGATAAATTAAAAACGTCTCACAAAATTCCGGCAGAACCTCCCCTGTATAGTTATCTATGCCAAAGGGTTCAACAAGCAAAATTAATAAGAATACATATCCAACAGGTATTTCGACCAAGACTAAACAAAATTAACTATAGGTTACTAGGATATTCATAGAATTAACATCTAGATAAAGAATATGAACACCATAAATACTCTAGTATTTTATTACAGTTTAATTTTCAGCAAGCAATGATCATGAAGATACTTAAAGTAATTCAATTCTTCTACTATTTAATTTCTTCATTTCTTTCCATTATAGGTTGATCGTGCAAAGTGCAACAAGACTAATCCTTCCTTTTTCCCATGCATGCCGATCTCATAAGGGTACCTAAAACACAACAAACAATAAGAGTGAGTCCAACGACTCAGCAAATATAATAAATGGTAACAATAGCATACATGTACATGATTCAATAAGTACATCCAATAGTAACTTGTAATCACATTCTATGCATACATGTACATCATTCCATAAGAACATCCAACAGTTACTTATCAACACATGATATGCATACATGTGCACCATTCCATAAGAACATCCAACTGTCACTCCAAAACATGTGCTATGCAATACGATCAACAATATCTTTATCTCTTTCTCTTTTGCATTTTACCGGTAATGCAAAGGGTGCATCCGTCGATGCACACCCATGCTTGTACCATATGGTACAGGGACCAATTGCCCATATTCCGTAAGTATGGGGACCTTTAGCCCGTTATCAACATGATGGAGACCTCAACAAATGCTTGGTCATCACATGACCAAGTCTTCAATAAACCAACATGATGCATATGTATGAAGGTCTCATTTTAGTAAAAATATGCATCCATAATAATTTTGCACAAGGAATACTCATGAATTCTATAACTCATAAACAACCATAAACATTACTGGTTACGCCTTCATCACAACCATGAACACAATTACTCATAATATAAATCAAATATTGACATTCCACTATATCAATGTAAACCATCATTATACTTGCCTTTACCGAAGGAGTGAAGGGATCAAGCACGATCAGGAGCGAAGCCACCTATTCACAAGGCACCACTCAGCACAAAACCATAATACAATATTCAAAACTGAGAAGTAAATGCCTCTACGCCCGAAACCCGCAATTCACTCTCCGCTTAACGGTTCTACACTCTTGCCATGCAGTAGCATTGCTTAATTTTTGTATCTTTAATATTATTAAACCATTTACAAAGACAGATATATTTCTGGATTCCTCACATAAATACCTTCACTTTTCATGTAGATCACTTATTTCTATTTCGTTACTATCAAGGTGTAACTTAACACACAAAACAGATGACATTCTCTGTTCTAGCAATCTGGGCAGTCAGATTCTAACACATCCCAACCACAGTGTAAAGCTCTAAAAATTATGATTTTTATACAGTAGTTATATTACTGAATTCCCTACATTTTTATCTATTATGACCAAAAACATAAAAATTATCTACTACTCCTAAATCACACAGACGACAATCTACCCCGATCTGCACCCACAGCGGACATCGAGGTTCCCGACCCTACTACTCCCAAATAACACAGCCAAATATTCTTACAAAAATACAGTAGGTAGGTCTCGTCGTCCTCTACAATTTTCCTTTTGGACAGACCAGCAGGAAAAATTGTTTCGTTGGTCTAAACTGCGCAAACAGTCACGCTGCGCGGATTGATCTACAGACAGACAGCAGGAATTTCTAATCGGAGAATCTAATTGCTAATCCCCACCAAGTCTTACGCTAAGAACCCTAATTACAGTAAAATCAGAGGGATTTGGGATAAGGGAGAGTTAACTAGGGGATCCCCTTGGGATCACCCGTCTTTTCCCCTTCTTCCTCCTCCTTCCTTTCTTCTCCTTCCCTCCCTTCTTCTTCCTTCCTTCTCGCTTTCTCCTAGCACCAAGGGACAGCAACGGGGGAGAGGTGTAGGCGCAGGGAGGAGAGGGGGGGTGGCGGCCAAGGAGAAGCAGGGAGGGGCAAAGGGGTAGCGGCTAGGGTTGGGGGGGCGCCCCCTTTGGCCGGCCTCCACATGGGCCAAGGCCCAGGCCCAGTTGCCGAGGATTTTTCGAAATCCCCTCTAAAAATTCTTGTTTAATTATTTTCTATATGGTCCTTCCCTCCAATTAATCGATTATCTCTCGAATCGCTTCTGGGGTATTACATTCTAACCCCCTTAAACGGAATTCGACCCCGAATTCTGTCCATGCTTACCCCAAAGTTTAATCACAGCTAAAACTTATTCCTATTAACATGCACCTATTGTGAATAATTCTGGAGATTACTCATGCATGCGAGACTCTAATTTTTAAGTGGCTTCTCTCTCTCTGTCTGCTGCGACCAAAGAACCTTGTCATACTCTATAGTTTTATTCCTCAATGCTTTTTCTGATCCTTCCAGAATTTGCACTGGATTGGACTCAAAGAATAGATCTTGTTCAAAGGTTAACGATTCTAGTGAAATGTGAGGTTCCGGATATCGTAGGTACCTCCTCGACACCGGGTCAAACAAAACGTTATGTACCACACTCTAGGACCCAAGGAGGTCCTAGCGATACACCAACCTCCAAATTCTCACAACTAACAGATGCGATTAAATATAACTCGGGTTATCATTCTCTTTGGTGCCAACCCACACAACTTGCACAACAACCGAAACTCTTGTTCCAAATCTCAATCGATCTCTTTACCTTAACAAGGAGCATTTCCTTTAACCCTGGACACACATGGAGTTCGTTGTAAACAACCTCTTTTACAAACAGAATCCAACTGAAAATAAAGGATTATCATCACAACCACGCTTCACCAACTCCCCACTAAAAGAATCAAATCTAACAAAATCAAGGATTCAACATGAGAACCTCTCCACATTCCAAGTAGGTAGTTTGCAAATAAACAACATATAAGTCAAAAGAGAATCAATCCAACGCCAAACCCTTCATTTGTTTTCCTGAACCGGAAAAAACCACACATACCAACATAAAGTCAACTCAAACCACAAAAGACTTTTGCTACCATCACATAGCTCAAACAAGAATCAAGAAAGCATTTTACTAACCGAGAAAATATTGTTTCTCTTTTTTTTCTTTTAGGAATAAACTTTCTCTTGATTCGCAAGATTTCAAATCATCCCACACCACACTAACTCATTTCTCTTAAGTTGGCAACATCAACACTATACTCAATCCGAGTGCATCCACCACACCTTTGTAGAGAGACTCTACTGACCTCACAATAACATACTCTAGCCAACTTCTCACCAACATGGTTACTTTGATAAATAATTTCCAATGCATCACATCATTGTTTTCACCCACAATCATTTCACCACAATCCTTTAAGGATAATCAACTTGAAATTATCAGCACACACACTTATTTACTACACCCAAAGGATACTATCAAGGCGCATCACACTATTTAGAATCCATTTGTTCCACTATCCCCACACAATATCATTAGCCTCCAAGATTCTAGCATAGAACACCAACCAAAATTTTTCCATCTCTAGGGCTCCTATAAATGTTCTTCGTTATAATTGATACGAATACTCTGGAATTCGGTGACTAAAATTCTCACAATCTAAACATACTCAATCATTAACAACCACATGAAAACATATTCTCAGCCTATTTATCTTTAGGAAGATTCTAACTCCTGGAGGGTTTCTCACTAAAACCAGGTCATACATGGCAACAATTCAACAATCCCCTACTATCCCAAAAATTCCCATAACGGTTAGACTTCTTCACAATTATAATCTCATTAACTACAGCATCATAATCCTCCTACTAACCCTTGCAAAGTACCCAACCACGATACTCCAATAAAATTGATCAAGATTCTCATACTTTCAATAATTCTAATGTTCCATCAAAATGAATGAAACACTCTTGAACCACAATTTACTATAGGTTCTTCTAGTTGCAATAGTATAACTAGTTAGCTCCAAAGACAAACATTTTCTTTAAAATAAATCCTCACCGAGAATTATTCGACATAATCAATTTATCACTCTATGAATCTCAAACAACTTGACACCCACAATTCCACCCAAATCAATCACATGACCACTCCAACCAGTTGCCACACACATCCTGAAGGACTTTACAATCCAAATCGGTTACCCCTTTCTTAGAAGAGGCAAAAAGAAATAAATTTCAGCACATGGGAAGATGTTACCATTCGTAATAGACACCAGACCAAGGAAAATAGCAATGATCTTGGAAAACAAAAGATAAGACCACAGTTGAAAGCACATGCCCCTCAAGAAGGAAAATATCAAATCTCAACCAATCAGAATACGGTATTGTCATTTAAACTCAAAAAATTCTTATGCGGTGAAAATAAGAAGTCACGCACACATCTAAAAGTTACACAGCTTGACTCCAACCTCAAATACCTTTACCACACTTTTTCCTTTAACAAAGAGAACATCTTTATTTGACTACGGTATTACCTTGACATTTCTAACAAAGAGACTTGAAGTCCACAACACAATAATCCCTTAAGAACTAATAAAACCTCTCAACACGTCACTTTGCTCAAAATAATTTCAGCTGCCACATAAGTCATGAGGTCGAAAAGATCACGTACGCAAATTTCAAAACTTTTGATTTAAATAGTATCATGAAAGTTATCAAATTCTTTTATTTATAGAACATTCAACATTATCATCAAAACCACATACTGACAATCATACTAACATCAAAATAATACACTCTTAACAAGAATCATCATATCCTCATATCCCTTCATAAACTTTTCCAAAAGGGAACGCAATAAATCACTTTATCATGTTTTTATTATCTAAATGACATTGCAACTACTTGATCTTAGGAAAGCCTAGTGCACAAGCCACAATATTGAAACAAAACTCTTTTAACAAGCTGGTATTAGAACATAGCAATCTCAAAAACAGTTATGAGCATAGGTTCAACATTTCACCTTATGTTCAGCAATTAGAACGGAATATCTTCAAACTTTAATAATATAAGATCTATAAGGCAAAGTTTTCACAAGTCAAAACATCAACCTCCATCTATTTCTTTATACATATTTCAACAATTTAGTATGGTGAACGATAGATGAATCTAGCAGTTGTACATACTCATAAAGTATATAAATAAAGGACAGATTAAAGGTTAATACTACTAAGATAATATTCCGACACCTCCTTACTTAATCATCTCGAACGGTTAGATTATTTTCCGAAGAAAAAAATAATTCAATTTATCCAGCATGATAGAAATTTAAACAATTACAATAATCATTCTAATTCTTTTTGCATACTCTTCAAAACTCTATGAGTTCCAATCATATATAAACAAATTCTTAATCACAATTCTTCAAGAAACTATTACAAAGTGCCATCAAATTAATCAACTACACTTTTGAGGATGCTAGTTGAAATTAATTATGCACCATGCTAACATCTCAACTTGTTAATTCATACCTTATGAATTAATTTATATGATTACCACCTCCCACTTAACCATAGCAAAACACCACAAAGGATTTTAACACTCTCTTTCAAAGAGGAGAGGAATTAAACTTCAACACGCGAAATAATATAAAGAAATACAAAGATTCAAGGCTTTCCCAGGTTAACGAATTTGCAACATAAAACTTTCATTTTTTTTAAATACCAAGCAAACAAATGAGACAAATGAGACATGTTTCACAACAAGATAAAACTCCCACGAAGGGACCAACCTTGCAAATCAACAATATTCCTAAGTAGCAAAACCGTCTCAATAGTCCGAAAAACAATAATTACTTCAAGGAACAGATGGAGACCAATTGAAAACTCTCAACTGCAATGAACCACGAACTCAAGATAAATTCATCCTCCACCACAGGATACGAATTGACCACATTCCACTCAAGGAAGAGATAAACTTTTCTAAAAACTCATTCCTAACCTCTGAAACCAAGTTGCCCAAGGAAAAATCCTTCACCATTTCAATACCACGAATAGTGATATAACCTGGCCATGCCCATAGCCATACCACGATCTCTACCTCTCAATATCAACTTTCACCGCACATAACAATCATATAATTGAATCATAGGCACAAAAGATCATCGCATAACATAAAACATCAATACAACGTATTAGATGCGTAAATGCAATGCTTGACCCATCCCATCCTACTGTGCACCAGTGTGTCAATTTAATAATTCAATTACCACGGACCTAATGCCCGCTCTGATACCAACTGTAACACTCCAGCCAAACAATGACTAGAATGCTACCAAACTAGTCACGTAACAAAGATAAACAAAAAATGTCTCACAAAATTCCGGCAGAACCTCCCCTGTATAGTTATCTATGTCAGAGGGTTCAACAAGCAGAATTAATAAGAATAGACATCCAATAGCTATTTCGACCAAGACTAAACAAAATTAACTATAGGTTATTAGGACATTCATAGAATTAGCATCTAGATAAAGAACAGGAACACCATAAATACTCTAGTAATTTATTATAGTTTAATTTTCATCAAGCAA
Source organism: Bonia amplexicaulis (assembly GCA_036346245.1). Lineage (NCBI taxonomy): Eukaryota > Viridiplantae > Streptophyta > Magnoliopsida > Poales > Poaceae > Bonia > Bonia amplexicaulis. Next base: position 29,194,281 of record CM070736.1, read on the forward strand.
TGATCATAAACATACTTAAAGTAATTCAATTCTTCTACTATTTAATTTCTTCCTTTCTTTCCATTATGGGTTGATCGTGCAAAGTGCAACAAGACTAATCCTTCCTTTTTCCCACGCATGCCGATCTCATAAGGGTACCTAAAACACAACAAACAACAATAGTGAGTCCAACGACTCAGCAAATATAATAAATGGTAACAGCAGCATACATGTACATGATTCCATAAGAACATCCAACAGTTACTTGTAATCACATTCTATGCATACATGTAGATCATTCCATAAGAACATCCCACAGTTACTTATCAACACATGATATGTATACATGTGCACCATTCCATAAGAACATCGAACTGTCACTCCAAAACATGTGCTATGCAATACGATCAACAATATCTTTATCTCTTTCTCTTTTGCATTTTACCGGTAATGCAAAGGGTGCATCCGTCGATGCACACCCATGCTTGTACCATATGGTACAGGGACCAATTGCCCATATTCCGCAAGTATGGGGATCTTTAGCCCATCATCAACATGACGGGGACCTCAACAAATGCTTGGTCATCACATGACCAAGTCTTCAATAAACCAACATGATGCATATGTATGAAGGTCTCATTTTAATAAAAACATTCATCCATAACAATTTTGCACAAGGAATACTCATGAATTCCATAACTCACAAACAACCATAAACATTACTGGTTACGCCTTCATCACAACCATGAACACAATTGCTCACAATATAAATCAAACATTGACATTCCACTATATCAATGTAAACCATCATTATACTTGCCTTTACCGAAGGAGCGAAGGCATCAAGCACGATCAGGAGCGAAGCTAGCTATTCACAAGGCACCACTCAGCACAAAACCATAATACAATATTCAAAACCGAGAAGTAAATGCCTCTACGCCCAAAACCCGCAATTCCCTCTCCGCTTAACGGTTCTACACTCTGCCCGCTGCAACAGTGCTGCTTAATTTTTTTGTATCTTTAATATTATTAAACCATTTACAAAGACAGATATATTTCTGGATTCCTCACTTAAATACCTTCACTTTTTATGTAGATCACTTATTTTTATTTCGTTACTATCAAGGTGTAACTTAACACGCAAAACAGAGGACGTTCTCTGTTCTGGCAATCTAGGCAGCCAGATTCTAACGCATCCCAAACACAGTGTATGGCTCTAAAAATTATGATTTTTATACAGTAGTTATATTACTGAATTCCCTACATTTTTCTCTATTGTGACCAAAAATATAAAAATCATCTACTACTCCTAAATCACACTTGAACAGCAATCTATCCCAGTCTGCACCCCTGACAGACAACGAGGTTCCCGACCCTGCTACTCCCAAACACCGTGGGTAAAAATTCTTAAAACAATACAGTATGTAGGTCTCGTCATCCTCTACAATTTTCCTTTTGGTTAGACCCACAGGAAAAATAGTTGCGTGGGTCTAAAGCTGAAATAAATCGCTACGCGGATTGATCTCTGAGACAGATGCAGGAATTCCTAATCGGAGAATCTAATTGCTAATCCCCACCAAGTCTTAGGCTAAGAACCCTAATTACAGCAAAATCAGAGAAATTTGGGATAAGGGAGAGTTACCTATGGGATCCCCTTGGGATCACCCGTCTTTTTCCCCTTCTTCTTCTTCCTCCTTCCTTTCTTCTCCTTCCCTCCCTTCTTCCTTCCTTCTCGCTTTCTCCTAGCACCAAGGGACAGTAATAAGGGAGAGGTGGAGGCGCAGGGAGGAGAGGGGGGTGGCGGCCAAGGGAGAAGGAAAAGGGGGCAAAGGGGGTAGCGGCTAGGGTTGGGAGGAGGGCCTCCCCTTTTGGGCTGTTCTTTTTGGTCATGACTTATGGCTTTTGGTGAAATTTTGAATTTTTGTTTACAGACAGATTACGAGAGATCGATACTCACTTGCGATTTTGGCTAGTGCAGATGTTAAGTTTTTAACGTGTACTACGTTTAACTTGTAGACCCCGTCTTAAGAAAATACCCCGTTTAAAAGTTAGGTACTGTAGTGGTTGCCAAAAGCCAGCCGGCTTGTGGCCTGCCAAACACCCCCTTTGGCTGGTCTCCACATGGGCCAAGGCCCAGGCCCAGGTTGCCAGGATTTTTCAGAAACACCCCCCTCTAAAACCTCTTTTTTAATTATTTTCTATATGGTCCTTCCAATTAATCGATTATCTCTCGAATCGCTTCTGGTGTATTACAATTAGATGTTCATTGCCTCAACAATCTTGTCTGTGTTCAATTCAATGCAAGACTTATGAACAAAAAGGAAAAGAGCAAATCAAAGAACATAGATGTCCTTTTAGCTTCGTACGCTACTTTTGCTCAAGAATGGGTTATTCAAGGCGGGGATAAGGAGGTTGACCCTGAGACGTGTCTTTCATGGAAACTCATTAAAGAAGCAAGTGGGGCTAATGAAGCCACATAACCTGTAAGAGCACAAGAGTGAGAGAACTTTATAAGGATGATGTCGAATCTGAAAGTGAAGAGGAAGAGGAAGTGAACGAGGAACTTGAGGATGTTGAGTTCGAATCTGATCAAGATGAAGTGATTTCAACAAATGATTACTGTCAAGAGAATGGAGATTGATCATTTTATCTATGCATGCTACCTTGTTAAAGTTTCTTTAAGAATTATTTTGCTATATGTAGTTGAGAACTTTTGGTGTGAGATGTTATAAACTGTGTCTACGTATGGTTGTGAACTTATTTTATACTTTTATTTGATCTATGTGTGTAACTATGTTTTATTGTCTTGTAGACAGTTCTTATTTCTTTCATTCATTCATACTTACATAGAAGTCTAAAGAGCAATAGTTGTATAAATTTATCCACATCTCATGTATTGCTTAATTTTTAAAGTGTAGGTTTACATGAAGCATTTACATCAAGAATTTACATCAAGTGATGAAGTATCCATCATTATCTATCAAATTTATAACATTACAAATTATTCGAGGTAACAATTCTTCCTCCAAACATCATATATGTCTTAACATCGCCAGTAGCACATCATGCTAAAGTCGGCCGCATAACGCCTAGGCGGCCTAGGCGTTAGGCCCCTGCTTGCCCTCCGCTTAGTGCCTACTTGAACACTACTGACAACCTTGTTTTTGGTTTTGTTTTTTGGCTTTTGGCTAATTGTGAAAGAGATTGAGAAAGTAAAGAACACTTGTGTTGACAAGCTATTCCGTTCAAAACAGTTTCTATAATAACTCGTACAAAGAGTTTATAGAAACTATCTGATTTCTAAAAAACAAAAATTAGAAACCGTTTGTAACATAGCCTTCATAGTGCACTGGTCGATAATGGGAATTAATGCGTGCATGGAACCCGGCCGCAGAACACATGGACTGTGCAAGGACCTCAGCGGCGGCCGGAGAGAATCGGACAGCGTGTTTTGACAAGGAAAAGAGAGGGCACGCATGTGCATACGCATGGAGCCATGGATACTCGGGCAGGAGGAGGGAGGAGCGGTGACCGACGAGTGGCGGGCGCTGTGTGCATGCATATATGCATGTGGCGGCATGTGCCCTTGAGTTAGGAGAACATGCATGCCCTCCTCCCATCCTCAAGCAACACCGCCCGGCCGTACCTCTCATGCTTATGCTGATGCAGTATCCAATCAACGTGCTTCTCACAACCCGACTGAAAAACTATAGTTTATAACTGAAATTGCATTATAGCGGCTGAAATTTTACTGTAACTAAAGGTGATTTATTTAGCGTAATTAAATTTAAAAAATTAAAATAGAAAAATATGTTAGCTCATCATGGACAAGCATAAGCGAATACGAAAAAAGAACAGTAAAAAAACTCAAAAAAGCCGAAAGCACTCGGACACACCGACTGCTACAGTACTCCACTAAGTATCGACTCCTACAATAACTCTTCGACTACTACAGTGACACTACGACTGCTATGATGAATATTCGACCATAGAGTATTCGATCCACGAGTACTCTACTCTAGAGTCTCCTTCTCCGGGATATTCGACCACACAGTACTCGACACATGAGCACTCTACTTCGGGATCTACGACCACACAGTACTCAACACACGAGTCTTTGACTGTTTTTCGACTGCTACAGTACTCGACACACGAGTACTCTACTCCAGAGTCTCCGACTGTTCTTCGACTCTGGAATCTTCGACTGCTACAGTACTCGACACATAATTACAACACGGTACTCGACACACGAGTAATCAAACACCAACTACATAGTATTGACACATGAGTACTCAGTACGATTCAAGATTAGTTTCAACACATGTCTCATGGGCGATGGACCGAGGAGCAAGATTGTCTTTACACATCGGAAAACCACATGCTGAGAGCCCATTCATATTGGATTTTGGTTTTAACTTTCGGCTTTTGGCTTATGAATAGTAACAGCTTATAGAGAAACTTGTAGAGAGAGACATTCGTGTACGATTTTGGTCAATATAAATGAAGTCACTATAGTGTATACTAAATTGACTAGTAGACCCCGGTTTAAAAAGATATTCCGTTTGAAAGTTACATACTATAGAAAAGTTATTTACTATAGAAAATCAACTTTTAGAATCTAATACAAACAGGACTTCAGTGGGTCCACATGGCTGTCCATGTGTGTGGATTTCCTTCTTTGGCCTGACATGCAAACTTTGAGGACTTGTGTGGCCGTTTTTGAGATGTGAGGGATGAAAATGAGCTTCCGAGGAAAGTTGAGGGATCAAACTGGTCATCCACCCTTATAATTTAGGTCTTGTTCAAAAGTGTTGTGATTTTTGATCAAGGTTGTCAGAATCATAATATTAGGTAAGATTGTTTTTTGTTTGACGGGATCGAATCGGAGAATCACGATAGTATCAAATCTTTAAAAGCGTATATATTTTATATAAAAATTAAATTATATTTGTAATATGCAAATCTATAGTAGATTTTTGAATTTAATTTTGTAATTTGAGTACACTTATTCATAGTATATTGAATTAAGATTGATTTTTGAGACTTATTTAATTATTTTTAATAATCTAAAATGCAATATATCAAAGATAATACATTTTTATCTTAGAACAACATGTAAACGATAAAATAAAGCAAATTAAACTAGTGCAACTTAACTAGCAATGGGTAATATCAAATTTTATATTCTAATATAGTTTGTTGTCAGGATCACGATCCCACTGCGATTATATTGCGATCTTATCTGATCCTAACGATTCTACGAGTAGGATCACGATCCCACTACGATACTACTTAATTCTGATTCATGTTATGATCCGTATCTACCTCCGATATGATCATACGATACTACGATACGTGTCGCGATACTGACAACCTAATTTTTGGTTTTGTTTTTTGTTTTGTTTTTGGCTTTTGGCTGATTGTGAGAGAGATTGAGAAAGTAAAGGACACTCTGTTGACAAGCTATTCCGTTCAAAACAGTTTCTATAATAACTTTCGTACAGCTTATAGTTTATAGAAACTATCTGATTTCTAAAAACAAAATTAGAAACCGTTTGTAACATAGCCTTCATAGTGCACTGGTCGATAATGGGAATTAATGCGTGCATGGAACCCGGCCGCAGAACACATGGACTGTGCAAGGACCTCAGCGGCGGCCGGAGAGAATCGGACAGCGTGTTTTGACAAGGAAAAGAGAGGGCACGCATGTGCATACGCATGGAGCCATGGATACTCGGGCAGGAGGAGGGAGGAGCAGTGACCGACGAGTGGCGGGCGCTGTGTGCATGCATATATGCATGTGGCGGCATGTGCCCTTGAGTTAGGAGAACATGCATGCCCTCCTCCCATCCTCAAGCAACACCGCCCGGCCGTACCTCTCATGCTTATGCTGATGCAGGTATCCAATCAACGTGCTTCTCACAACCCGACTGAAAAACTATAGTTTATAACTGAAATTGCATTATAGCGGCTGAAATTTTACTGTAACTAAAGGTGATTTATTTAGCGTAATTAAATTTAAAAAAATTAAAAATAGAAAAAATATGTTAGCTCATCATGGACAACGCAAACGAATACGAAAAAAAAGAACAGTCAAAAAAAAAAAAAAAGCCGAAAGTTCAGAAAAAGAAGAAATTTATAAATAGTAAAAAATAAGCTAGAAGCTGAAGTCCAAAACGAACAGGCTTCACGCACACTGTACTCTACTGTTCATTGTATCCACACAAAATACATATATAACAGCGCCACCAACTACACGTACATACATGCCACGCATCTATATAAACAACCTTTGCTCGATCTCTGGTGATGTGATGTTACCTTCTTGCATTGCTCTCAATCTCTTTACGCATGCGCACTGCGCGTTGTTCATCGATCATGGCAGCTCAGACATGCTGCGACGTTACCACCGCACCGGCGAGAAGGCGCGTCGTCCTCGCGGTCACAAGAAGGCCGTCGACGTCGTCGTCGTCGAAGGCGAGAAAGTCGAGCAAGGCCGGCGAGCTGCCGGGGACGGGACCGCCGGCGGAAACGAGGAGGCGCGTCGTGGTCAGGAGGAAGATGGAAGCGCTGAGGAGGCTCGTGCCAATCACAGGCGACGGCGCTGCAGGCGGCGAGCTGGACGAGCTCCTCCTGGAAGCCGCCGGTTACATCCTGCGCCTCCAGGCGCAGGTGGAGGCGATGCAGGCCATGGTCGACGCGCTAAACCCGAAGGATTGATTATTAATTATATTATTATTAGTTGGTTTTAATACTTTTGGCTGTGGATTCTTCTCTCCTTTTTCCTTTCGCGCTTTTTGTACGACGCATTTTGTGGTCGGTGCGTGCATGTCATGGGTTTGCAAATTAATTTACTGGGATTGGCGATGGTATTTGCTCGTATATACATATACACCGTACATACACACGCATGGTGTGGTATAGCATTAGGTATGTGCAGACCTATTGAATGTTACGTGGACAAATTAATTTATTGAATGTTACGTGGGCTGAGGAAGGGAACCAATACATACCACTTCTTTGAAAAAAGTCCAGAATATTTGTAAAAATCTGAAAAAATCCAAACAGATATTTTATTAAGTACTTAGTTACTTACGAAATCCTAAAAAATCATCAATTACTTACGAAATCCTATAAAATCATCAGCAGCACCATTGGACATGAGTAAGTGTTGCATAAGCTTCCTAAAACAAAAACAAAAAAGACGTAAGCAAGTGCTTAGTTGCAGCCATGCACATCCTTCTGCAGCTTATAATAGTGGTTGATCCATTGCAATCAAGCGTATCCAAGCAGATTCATGCCAAATTCGAAGTTGCTAATATATGCAGAATTGAAATAGCATCAAATGGCAGATCTCGCAGTAGAAAGTAACCTTAGCCCTGCAAACCAAAAGAAACAAGTGTGAGGAATGAGAATTTACAAGGTCAATGATCTAGTAAAAAAGACATACTTCCGCTTCTAGCTTGTTTCAATTTTAGCAAAAGAAACCAAAATACATAATGATCCAGCAAAAAAGGCATAGGAAAAGGAGCATTGCTTCATATTTTTCTTGTTCATCTATCATCAACAATTCAACATCATCAAAATCCCCTCCTGGTATGTTCTTTTGGTTAGAAGAGGCCGAAACAATGGAAAGTCAGAAATTGACATGATTCTTTAGTAAAGTAAACTAAGGAGGTTAAAAACAATTAAAATAAACTTACTAGCCGATTTCAGCCAATCTTGAAGACACATCAATGCCTCGACTGTGTCGCTAGAGAGCATTCTCCTATAATTGCTAATAACTCTTCCCTAGATACATATAATATTGATTACAGAAAAAAAACAAGTTTAGTGCTGGTTTCATCTTGCTCTTCTTCAATTCTTTCGTGAGTCGGCTATCCTCTTCTAGCTTCTTCCTCTTCTCATCCTTCCTGGATCTACACACGGCAACGACAAATAAGAAAAAAAACTAACAAACGCTGAATCGGATAGCACAAGAGGGAAGGAGAGAAGACATACTTCTTGAATAGTAGTGGCTCCTGGTAGACCTCGCCACCGTCCGGATATCGTTGATCATCGTCACCAACCAGTAGTGGGCCACTGCAACCTCGCCATCCGCTGTGTCACAATCTTTGCAGGATTCAACGGCGGCACTGCCGTCGGCAGCCACGCGAGGCGGAGCACCAGCCGGATCGTGTGACGGGATGGGAATTGAGGGACGGGATGAGGAGCAGAGGAGGCACAGCAAAGGAAGTGGTGGGCTATGCAGGCAAGTAGTGGGCTATACGGACGACCCACAAGTGCCACATAAAATTTTAATTGGCATACGGGTGCCCACTTCTTGTATTATGTGGGGCGGGCTTGTGGGGTTGTGAGCAGCCCACGTCCACTTGCATCCTTAGTGGTTTGAGGGCATTTCGTATTTTCGTTAGCAGGTGTTAGGGGTAGGTATTTTTATATCGAAACCGAAATATAGAATCAAACCGAACCAAAAACCAAAATTGTGGTTTATTCGGTGTATGGTATTCAGTGCGGTTTATATTTTCATGATATTCGGTTTCGGTGCGATTTTTAAGTCATGAAAACCGAATTAACCGAAATATTGTTTTCCCTTATGTGAATTTATAGTAAAAAAGGCTATTCTCATTTAATTTTGTAGGTATTTTTCTACATCTCAAAAAGGAAGAACATTGTAGCTTCTAGAGATATCATTCACTCAAAAATAAATCCAGTATGATAATACTAGACTAGAGAATGTTATTATACGCTAAAGCATTGTGCATATTTCGGTTAACCAAAAAACAAATTAACCGAACCAAAATAATTCGGTTAATTAGATCGGTTTTCTATTTTAGTTTAGTTAATTCGGTTGTCAACTTTAAAAAACTAAAATATTTTTACCGAATAAACCGATCGTATAGACCGAATAAACCGAATGCCCACTCCTAGCAGGTGTGAGATGGGATCTAGTTCTTGTGTATGCGTAAGAAATTATTGAATTTTTTAAAGGAATTAAGATTTTTTGAAGGTAAGAGGAATTAAAGATTTGATAAATTAAATTAATAGCCAGTTTTTGAGAGGAGGTCTATACTGCTCTTTTGTTTGCTCTTCAGCCTACAAGGCCCAGCCCACAAAGTTCCAAGCAGCGGCAGAAATTAGAGAGATTAATAACTTTATTTATTTGATTATTTTTAAGAGGACGACACGTGAGATGTGACTTCCGTGGTCGGAATATCCTGCGTGCTTTGTACCTTCCTGGACCCAGGCTGAAGCGCCGTTGGTTTTGATTTAAGTTTCTGGTTTTTAATTTATTTTTTATTATATTTAATTTTCGTTTGTATTATCTATAATGAGTTAATCTGTTTTTTATCTTAATTTTTTTAATTTAGTTACGCCAAATAAGCTACTATTAGTTACAATATAATTTTAACTATAAACTAATTTATTTTAACCTAATCAAATAGCACTTAATACATATACGGTAAATATTTAAATATTATTAAATGCTTGAACCCTAGTGCGGTGCCCTGCACATCTCGTTAGCGAGAGGTGGACTGAAGCCTTGATCTTGTGAAACTAACGATCTCTGTAGCCTCTTAGTGTCCGTCAATTTCGCAATGGGATATAGGAGCCACACGCCACCTGTCGCTGTCTTCACTCTTCAAAGAAACAAATCGAGCCATCACGAGGACCGAGCTTCGGTTCGGCCACACGAGATCCCCCGTGAGAGGATAAAACGAGCGGCGGCTTCTAGACTCTCCGTGCAACTTCTTTCCATCGAGCTGAGCACCTTCATCCCACCAATCCTATCATATGGGCCGTACACGGATTCAGTAGAAACAAAAAAGCTCAGACTAGGCTTCTAAAAGAAAAGTAATTGCAGATGGAAAATCAGGTGCAGCTTACCTGTCTAAAATTACGGTGATGGTGGTTTATTTAACATAACTAAAATTTAAAAAATTTAAAAATAGAAAAAAATAAGTTAAATCATTACGTACAACACAACGAATACAGGAAAAAAGAACCGGCAAAAAAAGCTCGAAAAAAACTAAAAAGTCAAAAAAATGAAATTTATAAATAGTGAAAAATAAACCAGAAACTCAAGCCAAAATAAGCGGGGCCTCAAACCTTACCTTACGGTTCCAGTTCCACATCGTCACTGTGCTACAGGTTTTATTGGATGATGGTATATTACGCTATATCGTTAGAGCGGTATAATCCGAAACTTTTGAATTTCAACAAGTTTCAAGTTCTGAAACTTGAAAATTGGAGTTCCAATCTTCACACAAGTTTCAATATTCCAAGTTTCAAATCTGAAATTCGGAGTTTCAAAAGGTGTCCTCCGGGTTTCAACCATAAAACTAGAAGTTTCAAACAAGTTTAAGTCAAATTTTAGCTGAGGGTTTAAAAACAAACTTCAAAGTTCAAGAGTTTTAGTAAGTCTCATAGGGAATTTGATGAGTTTCAATCAAGCTTCAAACAAAAACAATAAATTTTAGAAAAATCAGAGGGGTTCAAGTCGTCTAGGTGGCTTTCACGGGGAGCCAACGGGGAGCTTGTCTAAAACAAAGACGACAACGAGCCATACACCGCTGTTATATCGCCCCACAGCCACATGTGGTTGCATGTCACCACATCACGCATGCACTACATTCCCACGATGACCACCACTGCTCACAGCATGGTATGGTAGAAGCCGCTCGCCACATGTCGCCATGCCTACCTACCAGTGGCATAGTTAGGATCAAAACCCTATGGGTCAATTCCTTCAAAATCTCTAAAATTATGTAGATTTCTAAGAAACTATCAACAATAATAGAGGTGTTTTGCAAAAACCTATGGGGTCAAATGACCCCACAGGGAAAGCCTCTCAACACTGTGCCCTTCCCTACACCGTTGGAGCATCAATTTGCAGCTCGCCCTGGCCATTCACAAGCATTGGAGATGGAGAGAGAATAGATATGATAAGATTTGCATGAATTGCATTGCGTCACAAACAAGAATATGACTGGTGGGCTAGATCTCCGATGTCAACGGGCTAAAAATCGAACAATTAGATGGTGTCCTGTTAGATTTGCTTTGGACGGTATAGTGCAAAGTAGTACTTCTCAATTTCATTAGCACAAACAATCTTGAGCTATAATATACCACTACCGTCGTCGCCTCCTTACCCATGACCAGCGAGCTCCATGCACCTCCATCACCCCCAACCCAATGAACCCTAACCCAAAATGACTCCGCCACTGTCGTTGAAGAAAAAGATGCGGTGGAGAGGAGCTTGTGTTCCTCCTAATGAGCTACTAGTTTTACATAGTTCCCCATAATATATACTCCAATGTTCTTTTTTTACTTGTCGTTTTATAGTTTTAATATGTGTAGTCAATTTTTAAAACTTTGACCATGATATATATATATATATATATATATATATATATATATATATATATATATATATATAGTGAGAGAGAGGTATTCGGTTATATACCATTTAAATATGTCCACTTTAGAAATATACCACCTAACAAAACTACTTTGCACTGTTAAGGGACATCAAACTACCGTTAGTGCCTCCCGCCATCACACTCCCAATGCTGCACCTTGCTCGAGATCAAAATAGAGGAGTGGGGGGCAAGCTTGTCGGCAGCAGGCGACGGTCGGAGATGCGGCAAGGGGTATCAAAATGGGCTGCTGGGAGGATAGCGGAGTTCGGGGAGGCGACGCACTGCCAAGGTGGCACTAAAGGGGCTCGGGCGGTGGCTTGGATGGCCGGCGGTGTGGGTGAAAAGGCACGGCGGCAGCTGGAGAGATAGGGGAAGAAACGCGGGGGAGCAAGAGCATGAGGGAGGCCAATGGAACATATCACGATGGTCAGCTTCACCCTGGAGGAGCCATGGTGTGCCAACGGTAAGGACTTACGGTGGCACGGGAGGCCACTGTGGAGGGGGCTCACCAGTGAAGGGGATCCTATGCCAGTAGTTGGGGAAGCTTCAAGATGTCGTGGTGATGCTCCAAGAGGCGTGAATCAAGCCAAGACGGAGCGGAGGGGGAATGGCAGTGGTGGCGGCACGTTTTCGGTGGGGTGAAAACAAAGGTGTTCCAGCATGCTCTGGCATGCTCCGGCTACGGAAATCCAATTAACAAAGAGGGGAGGAGGAAGGCATCCGAGAACACGCTTTGACACGAGTACTTTGTGGAGAACCCCACCGAGCGGCGCTTGAGAAGGGGAAGGATGGTGGAGGTGGGGTGGGGAGGTCGAGAAAGGGTGGGGGGGGGAAGGGGCCAAGAAGGGTAGTGGAGGCGGGGAGGTGGAGAGGGTGGTGGAGGCTAGGGAAGGGGAGGTCGGGCAGCGAGGTGGCGGTGTAGAGGCGGGAGGGTGGGGATAGGGCTGTTTCGTTCGGTTTTTCGGTTTTCGGTTTTATATGGTTTGATCGGTAAATACGGTTTTAGTATTTTGGGAAATACGGTATTTTTTAGAATACGGTGTGGTATCGGTAAATACCATCTTATTTCGGTATGGTATCGGTTAATACCAATTTTACCAAAGTTTATGCGAATTGCTAAACGTTAATCTCATCTCTAGACTCGAATTCTCCATTCTACAATCAAAATTGAATCTGAGAGAATAGCGGTGGCATTGTATGCATGGCGATCGCGAATAGCACACAATTCACAGCAGAACAGGCTGAACCGCTGAACAGCACACACAACACACCTCAATACCTCACAGGCTCACAGACAGTCAGTCACAGCCGGACAGGAGTATAGGACAGCAGCACATCAGTAGCAGTGTAGCACATAAAAACATCCATACATAATACATTGACTTAGATTAACTTATTAAGAATTACTGCTGCTATCCAGGATAGCAAAGACAACTTGAAAGTGCATGACGAGATAGTCACAATTGGCAGCTGCAGCACATAAACCAGCGGGCACCGCAGCAGAGTCTGCACCATCACAGAACATATAAGCACGAAAGGATATTGGTTAGTTCTTTTAAACAGAATATGTAACACCCCAGCCAAACAATGGCCTAGAATGCTACCAAACTAACAACATAATAAAACTAAGCTAAGGCATTCTATAAAATTTCGGCAGAGCCTTCTTTGTTTATTGATAGAAATGAAGTTCTAACAAGTATTATCAAAAGGTATGAATAACCGCAAGCAAAGTAATTTTGCTACTAAGCAGAAACATCTATAAAACTTAAGTAAAGCGTGGAAGCAATATAAAGAAGTTCTAATCCATTATTACATCTTAATCTGAAGGTCATAATCAAATACCACTTGAACTAATCAACAAATAATAATTAGAGTTCTCTATCTTCTCCATGGTGAATATTTCGTGCAAGTGCAACAATACTAATCCCTCTTTATTCCCATGCATGCTGATCTCGTGAAGGTACCTAAAATAAACAAACAACAACAAAACAACAGCAAGAGTGAGTCCAATGACTCAGCAAGTATGATAAGATAGTAACATAATCAACCAGGAACGACATTGTATCATAATAATAACCATGGTATGCAATATGATCAAAAATCTCTTTTCATCTTCTCTTTCGCATTTTACCGGTAATGCGGAGTGAGCATCCGTCAATGCTCACCCATGCATGTACCATCTGGTACAGGGACCAAATGCCCACACTCCATGAGTATGGGGACCTTTAGCCCGTCATGACCTCAACATGACGGGGACATCGACGCTTGGTCATCTCGTGACCAAGACTTCAATAATCAACATGATGCATGCATGTGAATATCTCGATAAATAACTTGCATTCACACTATCTATGCATCATAAATTCTCATGAACATAATAATTGCAATTGTAGGATCGCAAACGGCAACAGAGGGGGGTGAATGGTGCCTTTTAAAAGTCGCCCCCAAAGAACACACACACAAATCTTCTTCTCTGATGGCTATGACAGCTATGAAGATATAAGAAATTTGTTCAATGAAAACCGAGAACAATTTCGCCGATTGACCACAGAAACTCAAAAAGGAGGCAAAGTCAAACCATCGAGATCTTCTTTGAAGAACATACTGAAAATGACTTTCACAGATAAAGCAAGAAGCTGCATAGAAACTCTTTTACGGAAAACCGAAGAGATGTTCTCATGATCGATGTGCTTCTCAGAGCAAGAAATCAAGACTCTAATATCAGACCAATCTCAAGAAAAGTAAAAAGAAAAGTCCTGCAATGAGAGCCAAAATCGAACACAAAGAGACCAAAAACACACATCTGCGGTGACCGAGCGATTGATATAGAGGCAATGAAAAGCTTAATCGGCAACCAAATGAAAAGAAGCCAAAGCTATTGCGAAAGCAATGACCGACTAAAGCGAAAGCAAAGAAGTTCACTAGCGTTTTGCAATGAAGGACCGAAACGGAAGAAAAGCGCAAAGCACGTAGTCGCAAAAGAAGCAGATCGCGAGACCAAAAGAAAACCGACTTCACACACGTAATTGGAGTCTAATAAAATTCGAACAAGAAATGGCAACCGACAATAGAACACAACCTTGATTGAATAAGCGAAATCGAAGCAGTGAATATTTTGTTTTTCGAGAGGAGAAAACAAAGCGTGAGAGAAAGGGAACCAAGCAAGCAGAGAATGCCAATTGCAGCTAAACACGGTCGTCAATCGAAGTAAAAGAAGGCTGCGGTGAGAGCTAAACCTGCAGACGGAAGAGTAATCGGTGACAAAGAGACTAGTCGCTAAGCTGAATTCTGGCATGCGATGATTCTTGTAAAGCGGAAAGCGGTTTGAAAAGAACTCATCACCAACCACCAACATAAAGGGAAAAAGAAATCAGGAAGGAAGGCAAAAACCGAAAGCAGTAGACCAAAAGGCAGGAAAAGAAAAACTGAACCAAGAATAGTCTGTATGGAACTGAAAGTAGGAGGCGATCGATTGAGTTCCTACTCAAAGCTATTCACTTTGAAACCAAAATTCATGACTACACCCGCCCTCATGGAAATCAATGGTTGCGACTAGTGCCGAGAGACTCAATTGACAGAGGAAGCAATTTATATCCGGAGCTCTTGGATCAAAGATTAAAGATAATCAACCATCCACGAGAAGAGAAGAACCATGAAAGTAGAGGCGATCGGCGGGGACAAGGATAGAGCGAAAAGTCACTGATTGAAGCTTTGAACCACTTATCCCATCTACCGAAAAGAAAACAACACGAGGCGGAAAATTAAACAACTCTTGATAAAGGCGAGCGAGAAGCTTTTGAGAATAATGGTAATAACTTCACGGACAAACCAAAACACCTCAAATCTCAAGCACTAAAAATCACCCAAAATGAAGAGCGAAGAAGAACAGACAGGCACAAGAGAGAAACTTCGGAAATTTCATTCCAACTAACCAAGGAATACATGGGAGTCCCCATACGCATGGACATTAGAATAAGAGAAACGATTACAAGTCTCTCAATCCATCCTCTTCCTCTCAATCCTCAAGAACACCAAGAGCCTCACATGCTTCTTGGGAGGAACACTCACAAAATGGAGAGCAAATACACAAAAACCCTCAAGGGGGTATGCAGCCCCCAACACCTATTTATAGCCCTTGGCTAACGGGTCTCCAACCCGTTCGCCGGCTAAACCCTAACGGAGCCAGTCCCAGCTTGTGCGGCCTTGCGAATTACCGATTCGCCCCTCCGCACCTTCCGGAAGCTTCGCGCTCCTTGTCGTTCACGCATGACCGCACTGACTCGGCCGACGGACCTCCGACTCCTCCCGAGTCTAGTCCCGTGCATTTCGTCGCACACGACCACACCCGGCATCCTGACCGTCTGGACCTCGACTCCTCCCTGAGTCTAGTCCCGGTCCATTCGCCGTTGCTCGTCGTGTCCACCTCCGGTAGCTCCAGCCCGGTTCCTCGTCTCTGGCTCGCAACCACCTCGTGACCTCGATCATCTTCGACGTCTCCGGACCGTCGGACCTCAACACCTCCTGTGCCTAGTCCGGTCCTCCCACGCCTCACCATGACCTAGCTCAAGTCCCGCATCCACACAGACAAGCAAACCGTCACATAGCACCGCACGAAACACATAAGAATAATTTGCATCATACTTTTCTCACGATGAAGTTCAAACCCGTCGAATCATCAAAATATTCATCATAATCTCATACGACCAGGTTTGACCAAGTCCGACCGAGCCTGTTACACCACGCAACATCAAGGTCGAAACCAACCAACTCAAACTCGACTTTCCTAATCCGATGTCAATTACTCATCATACACACGGGTCGACCTCCACATGGTCTCTCAATCTCCCCCTTGATGAGTATATTGATAAACCCAGAAAAAGCACAAAGTTGAGTTTGAAAAGTCCAACATGGTCCAAAGAAGGAAATGAAGCTCATGTCCATGTCAACAGAAGAATCCAACATGGTCCAAAGAAGAGAATGAAGCAAATGACCATGTCGACAGAAGAAATCACTAGAGCAACTCAAGAAAGAGCAAATTGTTCTCCAAAGCTCTAGAAAGATCTCCCAAAAGACATTTTCTCCAATATTCTCCCTCTTTTGGCAATAAACACATCAAGAATGCAAGAGAGAGAATATAACACATTTTAGATAAAATAACTGAAGTTTGTTTATTCTATGCATTTAGAGCCATGAGAATTATCCAAAATTACCATAAGGATTACATCAAGCCATAACACATAAATATGCTATCTAGATCATGACAAGATATGTATATGCCAGCTAAACCAAAGAGATGACAATCTGAAATGTAGTGCAATTTGTGAGCAAGTCAAGTCATCAATAAGCAAAGTCTAGCTAGAGACATCCAAGGAAGCCATGTCAATTAAGCTAAGCGGAACCAAGAAGCTAATATTGAGTCCAAGTAGAGTGCTATATGCTCAAGAGTGAAACATTTATTCAAGTACTTGGTTCTTTTAGTAGCTTAAGCAAATTGAGCACAAATGACATTTTTTTGAAACTTATGGTCGTTTCCAACCAATATTTTTATCATGTGCTAGATCTCAAGCCTTATGCGACTACTCCAAGCAAGAAGCTTAAGAAGATAGTCTAGGTCATCCAAAACTCCCCCTGAGTTCATGCCTAGTGCAATGGTAAGCCGTCTCATGAGAAAGAATTAGTGAAATCGGTTTTTCGCACAAAGAGATCTTTTTGCTTTTTAACAGATTGTACTAGCTTATGCATCATCAAGAGACTTAAAACAGCTCAAACTAAGGCTCAATAGAGATTCAACGCTCAACTCAGCCTACTAGTCATGGCATGGATCATAAAAGGATAGCTCAAGAAAGACTAATCTCGAGTGCTAACATGATAAGTTTTTAGTTCAAATTGAGCAAGCTTAATTAACTTATCATGGCAAAAGCTAGTTTACACATATGAAGACATGATAAATATAGCAAATTAGCACAAGTCATGGCAAGGTGTAAAGCATTTTAAACATGTCATCAATGGATAATAATCAAGGCTCCATGTAGTTATATTACAATACAAAATGATATGCATGAAAATTCAGCTCCCCCTCAACATAAAATGCAACTTTTAGTTCAAGTTGAGTTAGGTCAACATTAAGATCTAGAAGTTCCCAAATGAACTCCCCCTGAACCAAAGCAATAAAATCGAGAAGCTGGCAAGAAATATAAAGAAGGCAGTCCTGAAAGCATATACAAGATATAGAGGATAATATGGCTCAGACTGACTCTTATCTACCCCATATGACTCCAGGACTATTAGCTGACGGGAAAACACTAGAGAGCAAACACGTACCACTACCTGAGGGTGGCCCAACCCTCGCTAGAGCCTACAAGAAGTGAGTGAGCTCAACCTAGTGAGATAAGAAAGCGACTAATATGCGCATCTGAAAGCACAAGATAAGAGTAAGAAGTCTAAGCATTTTGACATGAGAGCCACTCTAACCTATACTGGAAGGACTAATCCCAATGTAGCCGTATGCAATGCAATCATAAAGGAGTAAGAGCATAATTAATAGTGTAAAGCAGTAAAGCACAAGCTCCTCCTCACAACAGTCCATAAGGACAAACCACCCCAAGCTCTCCTCGTAGAGCTGAAAACCTAGAGTTATCCAAAGGCTTGGTGAAAATATCATCAATGGCTGGTGGTCACTCTCCTGGCCGGAGCACGATGTCGCCTTCTCTACATGGTCTCTAAGGAAGTGATAGCGAATATCAATATGCTTGGTCCGAGAATCTTGCTGGGTTCTTAGCAATGTAATTCTGAAGTGTTATCACAAAAGAGTGGAACACTGTCTATAGCTAACCCAAAGTCCCGCAAGGTCGACACCATCCAAAGTACACTTGCGACAATGGCGGCAACAACGTATTCGACCTCTGCGGTGGACATGCGACACAGGGCGCTTCCTAGAGGACCAGAACGAGAGAAGTGCCAATGAATTGGCGGTGCCGAAGTGCTCTTCCTATCTATCCTGACCCGAGCAAAGTCGCATCCGAATAGGCTCTCAAGGAAAGACAAGAAGAGGAAGAGTACCGATACCATAGTCAATGGTAGCTCGAAGGTACCGAAGATGCGCTTCACCGCTTTGGCGATGAGACACGCGGGAGAAGCTCAAAGGGCACAAAGACACAGAGAAGTATATGTCCGGTCTCGAGGCGTTGAGGTACAAGAGGGAGCCAATCATGCTACGATACTCCTTTTGATCAACTGGCTCGCCATCCTCATCTGGGTCAAGAGAAACTGTAGAAGCCATTGGTGTTGACACAGGCTTACCATCACTCATGTCAAAGCGTCTCAAGAGGTCACGAGTGTACTTGCCTTGATGCAAGAAAGTACCCTCCCGAGTCTGCTTGATTTGGAAGCCAAGGAAGAAGGTCAACTCACCCATCATGCTCATCTCAAACTCGGTGCTCATGACATCCGAGGCTGTGAAACCAGAGCATGAGAGGAGCCACCAAGGATGATGTCACCCACAAAGATGGTCTTGGGCTGCTCCAAAGAAGGCGAGATATCGGGCCTAGTCCTCGGTGACCTCATCGAAAGTCACCTCACGACTTTCTACCATTTTGCTAGACTCGCAGATCCGGACCCTATACGAGCAGACGCAGAAAGACTCCAACTCCCCTAGAAGGCAAATTGAGAAGAACCGGCAAATTTGGCACAAAATCCAGAAAGGGAAGGTTCTAACTCAAGGAGGTGATTCTCAAACACACTCTATCCTCATGGTCTCTAGCCTATAACCTCATACCACGAAGCAAAGGCACACTATGTCAACTCACAAGACTCTAGTGGCCAAGAAGAAAGTTCAAACTAGGCAGAAGAGAAACCTAGAGAACCAAAGCCCAGACTAGGTAGTAAATAATCCTAGAGAACTATTTGGATCAGAGATGTGACTGAGACAATATCACCTAGAGATGGCTCTCATCTATCCAATCGGACCCTTCCTACCACTAGAATAAATAACCCATGCAAAGCTAAGTGATGGGAAGCAAAGTGAGCACAAGAACAAGCACATCATGGCAATTATGACTAACACTTGAATATAAGGGCATGAAGGTATAGAATCACTCACAAAGTAGGTGGACACGTAACTGGTGAAAGCATATGCCTCTTGGAGGCCATGAAGTGGAGAACCAATGAATGTTCTAGTCACGTGGTGAAGCAGAAGACTAAAACCCAATCAATCCCATGTTCTCTAATCAGCGTCTAGACACCTACAAATGACAAGAACAAAGTGCCCAAGTCTTGGATCCCAAAGGGTTAGTAGACATGTACTTGGGAATTCAAGACTTGACACACTCGCACTAGAAGTATGCAAGTTATCATGATACAATGATGGTTCATGCAAGAAGACTGATCCTAGAGGCACACCACAAAGGACAACTCGACACGAGAAACAAGTCCCAACTCCGAAGAAGCGGTGAATACCTAACTTGAAAGTATCAAGAAGAGAACCAACAAAAGCACCAAAGAAACTCACAACTTCTCCTTGCCGTAGATGCGCACCTCGTTTGGGCGACTGAGGTCCATCATTTGAGAAACGGCGGAAATTTCTCCTCGAGACAGCACGTGGACAAAAATAAGAAAACACATGAAACAAGTCCACGATACCAATGAGCAAACGATGTCCATCTTTCTCACAAAAATGAGCAATGGTGCAAGCATCTACTACGAGACAAGATCCAAAAGGACAAAGCACTATCCTTGCTCAAAGAGAAGTCCCTTGGACCACACGGAAAGAGCCAACAATAAATGCACTAACCAAAGTAGGAGCAAAGGATATGATACAGAAAGATTTATGCTCACTACAAACAGCTCCCAATCCAAAAGAACAGAGGAGGCTAAGTCGCAAGATGCAGCACTCATATCATCGTGCTCTCTCCTCAAAGCATTTACACCATCCCTTACAGAATCACAATATAAAACTAGGGAGGGAAATGCAAACAATTGGATCAATAAGAGCAATATGGCTAGTACAAACATAAAACAAGAGAAGCTAGAGCAGAAGAACATAGCCCTCTAATATCAGACCTAGCAAACTCAAGCTCCTCTACACATGTGCAGTGAATCAATTTTAATTTCTCGAATTTCAGATTTGAACAAGCAAGTAGAGAAACTAATTTTACGCTATTTACAGAACTAGATTCACAACCTACACATGATAAATGAGATTTCCACCTAGCAAAATCAGTCTAGCAATTTATCATCTAGGCATCTCACATTCTCCATAAGAGTAAGTATATTCATCTTAGACAAGACCAAGGTCACAATGAGGTTTTACCTTGCTCATGATGAGTCGTCGTACGTCCTTCTTATCATCATCGTGTGTTCTCCAAGACTTTCTCGATCTTGGCACTTGAGCAACCAATCGGGGCAGAATGTACCACAAAGCTCACACTTGTGTTTTTTGCAAATAAAATCACCCTCTCGCCGAAATCAAGCCTCTTGTCACAAAGGATATCATTGGCAAAAACACCTCCAACAAGATGCAAAGGAAAGCTCACAAGATTCCCTACCAGTTGCGATGCTCAAGAGACCGGTTAAGATCTACGAGGAAGAGCTGACCGGTTCTGATACCAATTGTAGGATCGCAAACGGCAACAAAGGGGGGGGTGAATGGTGCCTTTTAAAAGTCGCCCCCAAAGAACACACACAAATCTTCTTCTCCGATGGCTATGACAACTATGAAGATAGAAGAAATTTGTTCAATGAAACCGAGAACAATTTCACCGATTGACCACGAAACTCAAAAGGAGGCAAAGTCAAACCATCGAGATCTTCTTTGAAGAACATACGAAAATGACTTTCACAGATAAAGCAAGAAGTCGCATAGAAACTCTTTACGGAAAACCGAAGAGATGTTCTCATGATCGATGTGCTTCTCAGAGCAAGAAATCAAGACTCTAATATCAGACCAATCTCAAGAAAAGTAAAAAGAAAAGTCCTGCAATGAGAGCCAAAATCTGAACACAAAGAGAACAAAAACACACATACTGCAGCTGACCGACGATTGATATAGAGACTGGGCTGAAAAGCTTAATCGGCAACCAAATGAAAAGAAGCCAAAGCTATTGCCGAAAACAGCAGCCAGACTAAAACAGAAAGCAAAGAAGTTCACTAGCAGTTTTGCACTGAAGGACCGAACAGAAGAAAAACTGCAAAGCACAGAAGCTGCAAAAAGAAACAGACTGCAGACCAAAAGAAAAACTGACTTCACACACTTCTGTAATTGGAGTCTAATAAGAATTCAGAACAAGAAATGGCAACCGACAATAGAACACATAACCTTGATTGAATAACTGAAATCTGAAACAGTGAATATTTTGTTTTTCAGAGGGAGAAAACAAAGCAGCAGAGAAAGGGAACCGAAGACAGCAGAGAATGCCAATTGCAGCTAAACACGGTCGTCAACTGAAAGTAAAAGAAGCTGCAATGAGAGCTAAACCTGCAGCATGTAAGAGTAATCGGTGACAAAGAGACTAGTCATTAATCGACTCACTTGACATGATTGATTCTTGTAAGCGCACCAAAGCGGTTTTGAAAAGAACTCATCACCAACCACCAACATAAAGGGAAAAAGAAATCAGGAAGGAAGGCAAAAACCGAAAGCAGTAGACCAAAAGGCAGGAAAAGAAAAACTGAACCAAGAATAGTCTGTATGGGAACTGAAAGTAGGAGACTGATCTGCTTGAGTTCCTGCTCAAAGCTATTCACTGGAAACCAAAAATTCAGCCGACTACACCCTGCCCTCATGGAAATCAATGGTTGCAGCTAGCTGCCGAGAGACTCAATTGACAGAGGAAGCAATTTATATCTGGAGCTCTTCAGATCAAAGATTAAAAGATAATCAACCATCCCTGAGAAGAGAAGAACCATGAAAGTAGAGGCGATCGGCGGGGACAAGGATAAGCGAAAAGTCACCGATTGAAGCTTTGAACCACTTATCCCATCTCGCCGAAAAGAAAACAACAAGAGAGGCCAGAAAATTAAACAACTCTTGATAAAGACCGAACGAGAAGCTTTTGAGAATAGCGGTAATAACTTCACAAAGACTGCACCAAAACACCTCAAATCTCAAGCACTCAAAAATCACCCAAAATGAAGAACGAAGAACAGACAGGGCACGAGAGAGAAACTTCGGAAATTTCATTCCAACTAACCAAGGAATACATGGGAGTCCCCACACGCATGGACATTAGAACAAGAGAAACGATTACAAGTCTCTCAATCCATCCTCTTCCTCTCAATCCTCAAGAACACCAAGAGCCTCACATGCTTCTTGGGAGGAACACTCACAAAATGGAGAGCAAATACACAAAAACCCTCAAGGGGGTATGCAGCCCCCAACACCTATTTATAGCCCTTGGCTAACGGGTCTCCAACCCGTTCACGGCTAAACCCTAACGGAGCTGTCCCCGCTTGTGCGGCCTTGCGACCCACCGATTCGCCTCCCGCACCTTCCGGAAGCTTCCGCTCCTTGTCGTTCACGCATGACCGCTTTCGACTCGACCGACGGACCTCCGACTCCTCCCGAGTCTAGTCCCGGTCTGTTTGTCGCCACACGACCGCACCTGACATCTCGACCGCCCGGACCTCGACTCCCACGAGTCTAGTCCCGGTCCATTCGCCGTTGCTCGTCGTGTCCACCTCCGGTAGCTCCAGCTCCGGTTCCTCGTCTCCTGGCTCGCAACCACCTCAGCAGCCTCGATCATCTTCGACGTCTCCGACCGTCTGGACCTCAACACCTCCTGTGCCTAGTCCCGGTCCTCCCACGCCTCACCATGACCTAGCTCCGAAGTCCTGCATCCACACAGACAAGCAAACCGTCACATAGCACCGCACAAAACACATAAGCATAATTTGCATCATACTTTACTCACGATGAAGTCCAAACCCGTCGAATCATCAAAATATTCGTCCTAATCTCATACGACCAGGTTTGACCAAGTCCGACCGAGCCTGTTACACCACGCAACGTCAAGGTCGAAACCAACCAACTCAAACTCGACTTTCCTAACCCGATGTCAATTACTCATTATACACACGGGATGACCTCCACATGGTCTCTCAGCAATTGTTCGTAACAATAACAACAAATCATTAACATATTCATGAGCATACACATCCCTAACATTGTAACAATCATCAACAAGCATCAATCACACTCGATATGCACTATCAATTTAAAGCCACACATGTACTTGCCTTAACCACGCGAAAACGGAGGATGAGTAGAAGGTGCAGCCCCGAGAATCCGTCCTCCTCCTGAACATTAATATAATATTTTCTAAGACAACAGAAACAGGTTTATGGATAAAATAAAAACACCCTTAAACAAACCCAACATATTTAACTTGACCCAAACTCAAATCTTCTCTCGGCCAACCCCCGCCTATTACAGACAGTCACCTTGAAAAATTCATAACTTTTGATACGAAGGTCCAATGAGGTGTTCTCAGATTCTCTAGAAATATAATTAAATTATCTAACTAAACCTATTTGGGGAGCCTTCCAGATTCGGCCATCTTCTACCCGATCCAACCAGTTTTCCTCAATCTGTATTTGTCTCTGGACAGCGCACTAAAAACGCCGTAACTTTCACCCTGAAAGTCGGAATTTGTACTTCTTGACCCTTATGGAAAGGTAAGAAAATTATCTACAACTTTCCTAATATGAAGATCCTCTGATTCTCCCGTTTACTAATTTCTAAAATCGATCTACCGAAACCCGTCGGGAAACCCTCCGAGATGCAAAACAGTCAACATATAAAAATCATAACTTTTGCTACCAAAGTCCGATTGATGAGTTCTAGGACTTCATGGAAAGATAATTTCGTCCTCTACAATCCCCAGACCTGAATCCCCACGGATCTAACCCAAAATAGCTGTCTAACCCATTCTGTCCTAGCAGTCCAGACTTACGAAATTGCTATCAAAATCATAGAATAATATTCTAATGGGAAACAAGGATTACCCCTTGACGAAAGGATGAAGAACACGAAGATCTTCCCATAAATTCTTCCTCCTCTCTTCCTCCTCTCTTCCTCTTGTTCTTCCCTTCCTCCGGATCCGAAGGCCTTGCGAGAACGATCTCCTTCCTCCGCTTGGGCAAGCAAGGGGACCTTCCTTGCCAACAATGGAGGAGGAGCTGCTTGGGGAGGAGGTGGCGCAAGGGAGGAGGGAGGGGAGGTTGCGCAATGGAGGAAGTGGGATGGGGTGGCGGTTGCTAGGGAGGAGGTGCGGTGCATAGAAGGAAGTGGGAGGAGGGCGCAATTGGGGGAGGTGGCGGCTGCTAGGGGGAGGGGGTGCGGCTAGGGTTGGGGCGCCTCCCCCCTGCTGGCCGAAATCCCCACCTGGGCCAAGGCCCAGGCCCAGGTTGTCTGGAAAAATCATAAACACCCTCCAAACTTGTTATTTTTAAACTTTACTTTAAGGTCCTCCTCTCAAATGAATTGCTTAATTAATAAATCTCTCCCGGAATATTACAGAATATTCATTGGAGTTTTGTGGCCGGCAAACACATACATTAGACAATCTAATTTTGAAATAATAACAAAAGCATCAAACTCGATCCGAGGAGTAGACACTTGTTGTTGAATTGGATCTAGGCCTGACATTTCAATGCCTTCATAACATGAAAAATAAGCTAATTAGTTGAAGCATAACATGAGAAATATATTGCATATATTATAGTACCTTCTTCAAATTTAAACAAATCCGCTAAATCGGCTTCCACATTGATGCACTTTGAAGAACGCAACCAATCTTGTGCACATATCAAGCATTGGAGTGTGAATGGAGTCAAGGAGCTTCTAAAATCATCAAGAACATGACCACTAGTACTAAAAGCTGATTCAGAAGCAACAGTTGATATACTAGAGTGTGTAATGGTTCCATATCTCTGATCTGGGATTCATTTGTTTCTTTCCATCTTGAGCTTCATTGGGACCAACAGCTTCATCGCTGCCCACATTCACATTCATACCCATACCCACTGACCCAAAGAAGAAGAATATCAAGATTTGCAATATCATCTGACTCAGACATCTAATAATCCAAAAATGCAAAGATAGATAACCAATTAATCATTAACCATTAACCAAAAATGCAACAACATTACAAATTAACCATGAGTGATTTGTTCAATGTTCTCTAAATTGTCCGGTACTGGACAGAGGAAGCTACACAAACACATTACAAATTAACCATGAGTGATTTGTTCAATGTTCTCTAAAATCTAAATTGCCCAGTACTGGACAGAGGAAGCTACACCTCTACCAGTGTCCAGCATGGATCTGTTCAATGTTCAATTGTTCATCTCCTGAGTCAGTAGGCAACTACCACTCTACGTCTCTACCATGTACCAACTAGCAGTCTAGCAATCTGGCAAAGTGGCAAGTATGCAAATGCAACAACATTTCAACTTACAAGTTATTACAACTTCGCAAGATCCTACTTCACAAGTCACAACAGACTAGCAATCTACCAATTAATGAAACAGAGAGAAAGCCAGAAAGGACTTACTTCGCAAGATCCTATTGACTCCGTAACTCTGGCGTCTTGGGAGAGGGAGAGCACCGCGCAGACTGGAGTAGAGTCAGAATAGCAGTGGCATCTTGGGAGAGGGAGAGCTCCACGTGGGGGGCTTGGCGCCGCCGCACCGGTGTCTTGGGAGAGAGGGAGGTGGAGGGTCAGAGGCGCGGAGCACCAGATCACCGAAGGAGGCGGGAGGCGAGGTGAGCAGCCGGCACCGGATCTGGCGAGCCAAGGAGGCGAGGCGCGAGTCGACAACCGGATCCGGGCGAGCCAGGTGAGGAAGGCGCCGGCCACGGCGCTAGGTTAGATGCGCATGTGGCGCTGGCGTCGTGCCGCCGTCGGGCCGGGCCGTCGGTGCGTGACTGCATGCGTGGTGCTGGTGGGCCGCCGAGATCGGAGAGATGCCACAAGATTACTGGGCTTTTCAGTTTTTTCGGGAAATTTGGTTTTCCCTTGGTTTTTACCGAAAAAACCGAATCATACAAATACCACTTTTCTAGTTATCAACCGAATATGAAAACCGGTCAAACCGAGTTGACCGGTTCGGTTAGGGTTTTTCGATGCAGATAATACCGCCCACCTTAGTGGGGAGGTGGGAAGAGAGAGGCCGGGCGAAGTTGGGGGAGGAGCCGAGTAGGCTGGGCGAAGTCGGGGAAAGAGGGGGATGGGACAGAGACGAAGTCGAGGAAATGGAGACGGACGGAATGGAATTTTGTCAAACTTTCAAAAAAATTGATGTTATTAAAGTGAACCTGTTTTTATGCTATATTTCTAAAGTGGTCTTATTTGGATGGTAAATAGACAATTATTTCACAAAAATATTGAAATTCATCACATGAAACTATAGATTATCATAGGCATTTTGGTGCGATCATTGTTTTAAATATCGTGTTATAGCGCCGTTATAGCCTCGCTACAGTGGTCAATGTACCCCGAGCGCTACATATTAGTTGTTTGTTGCAGTTTGGTACAATATCACCGATATATCAAACCGATATATGCGCTATCCGATACAAGCTATATCAGTGCTACTGTCTAAGAAGTCCAAACTACCTCTAATAGAGAAATGTGCCTCTTGATTTACTAAGTCTCACTAATACCGGCCTTTCCAGTGAATAGACTTCCATATCCCCACTTAATCTAATTAATTAACCTTTCTTATTCCCACAATCCCCAGTTTTGCTAGTTAATAACAATTTATCTCTTCCTCTGCCCATTACAAATTTCACTCTCGTTAGAAGAGGAGGGAAGGGTCCATGCACACCTAAGGGCTCAAACAAGGTAAGTCTAATTCTTGATCTATTTTTTGTATGATTTACCCAACAAGACAAGTATGTGTTATCAAAAGATAACGAGAAGCCAAGCAGCAAGCATAGATTTTCCATATGGATGGAAAAGAAGGAACAAAGGGACATTGATTTCCCATTTTCTTCATGTAGGATGAAGATTAATCAACAAAACACTACATAACTTTTATGATTTTGATGTTATCTTAGATATAGACTTGTCGGATTTGATATTTTGGATGTTTTATGTAAATTATGGTTGAGACTTATAGTATAATTGTAAGTATTTTTAAAGCTCAGCATATAGTGCCCGCTATATCTTTGATATACGCTATCCACTATAAAAATAGTCCACCACTACACTTCCGCTACCCAGTATTTAAAACCATGAGTGTGATTATATTTTTAATATTTTTCCTAACATATAATTAGGAGAAGTCGATGTCCAAAACCATGGGTTAAAAAAAACTGAAGTAGTATATGTTTTGTAATTCTCATCTATTTCACTTTTTTAATTTTTCCTCAAACTTAAAGTAATTAGAACAATTAATAGGTAGCATGTGTTTTCCTTTGAAAAACTATATACTACTTTACAGTATAGTTCCAATGATAATCCGTCATATATAATTAATCCATTTTGTTAGTTAGATGATAAATTCATATTATTAGTCTAGTGAAACAAAACTCACTTATTGGATGCTCACTGCTTCAAAAAACTTCAAGTGGCAGGATGCAGGAATAAATTGTCTATTAGATAGGTAAGGGTAGACAAGGTGCCTATATAAGTATATAGTGCAAATTAGGGGCCCCACATATAAGCATCTGTCTCTGGTCAATTCATACATGATATTTTTCTTCAACACAATATTGATACACAGTTACTTTCTTAGCACCTCTACCAGTTATTTCTGCTCAATGCATTTTGTTTTATCAAACAAAAATGCCAAATTACTACTACACTTTTTTGCCTATTTTGTAGGATAAATAATGAAGGGAACTACTAGCGCCCAGACGTCCGATCCAGGTGCTTGTATTGTACGCTCCCTTCCGCTGTTCGATCTGCAACCAACCATCAGATGCATGACAACCATCACCCTACTTCTCTTTAGTGGCCAATCCAGTAAGGAGCCCATGGCTCGGCACTCAACTCACCATGGTAGCACTAGAGGAGATGGCGCCTAATGGTTGCAGATCTCACCACCATCGGCGATGCTTGCGGAGGCCACGATCAACGTTGGTGGCGGAGCTCGAGCACCACAAAGGATGTCGTGGAAGCTCACAGATGGCACGGCCGGTGTTACTGGACAAAAAAATACTTGTTGCAATAAACTAAAAAACCTATGCAACAAAAAAACACTTGTTGTAACAAACTAAAAATTCTCGCGAACAAAATCGACATAATTAATGCAACAAAAAAACACTTGGTGCAACAAAATAGCAACCTTGGTTGTAACAACCTTTTTAGGGATACACAAGTCTAAAACATTCAAGAAAAGCGTCCGCAACAACCCGATTTAACTATCTTCAATAACTCATTTCGTTGCTGCAACATCAAGAACACATAGTCCCAACATTTGAAACCACCTATTGCAACAAAAAAACCCAATTGCTACAACAAACACATGAGACTAACCGGCCTTAGCCTTCGATGGCGGCGATGATACACTCGAGCAGACACTAGACATTGTTGCCTAGTACAGGCAATTGCTGCCACCTCGGAACTCAAAGGAGGAAGCGATGGCACCCACTGTGAGCTTGGAGAAGGCGATGGAGAGGATCATACTTCCTGCTTCCACACTAGGGTGGATCACTAGTGCGAGCCATAGTAGAACAGAGATAGATGAGACATGCCAAAGTCATAACAGTAGATACAGATGAGGCAGAGAAATTATAGAAGCATGGGCAAGAGAAAAAAGAGCAGTGTGGAGAAAGATGTATGGGTCATGGGTGGATAAGGAATAGGTGATGGAGAATATATATAGTGGGATCATTGGGGTGGGTTAGATTTATGACAAATGGAGGATGGATGCGAGCGTTTACTAGCGTGAGGACGAAAACTCTCGTATCGGACATCATATTGCTCGCAATTCCCTTTTCTATTTTTCTAAAGCTTTGGAAATACATTTGTAGTATAAGAGATATTCAAATAAATGGCACATGGTTTTGTAAAATCAAAAAATAATCAATGAAGCAATAAAGTGAATTTCAAAAATTTTAAGGAGTGATTTTAAAAGGGGTTTTAAAAAAGTTGCAAAATTTAAGCTGTTACAATAAAAAAGTTACAACAAAAAAGGCTAGTGCAACAAACACACACCAAAATATGTTTCAACAAATAAAAATCTCTGTTGCAACAATCAGCTACTACAACTATTGCAACAAAACAAGAAATCATGTGCAACAAAATCACCAGATGCATGCAACAATCCAACTATTGCCACAACAAATAAAAAAGACTATTGCAACAAAATTAATCGTTGCACGTGGAACTTAGCTGGCCATGGCACCGCTTGTGGAGGTTGCTCACGATGGTGGAGGAGATCGAGTGACACTTGCAGAGGTTACTGGTGGCGATGGACCTTGAGATGTCGTGGGAGCTCATGGAGACTATAACCCATGACGACGGAGCTCAAATGGCACTTATGGGCGCTGCTACCGACAACCCCACATGAGCTCAAGTAGACTTGTCCACTGGGCCGTGCCAGGCCGACACAACACATGCCCGGTTTAGGCATGGCCTGTTTAGGCCAGGCAAATAAATAGGCCGTGTCGTGCCAGCCCACAGGCCGCGGTCTGAGCCCAGGCACGACCCACGACCATGCCGTGCCGGCATGGGCATGGTTAGGCCTTAATGGGCCGTGTCGGCACGGTTGACACGTTAAGCCGGGGAAAAGAGAAAAACTTTAGAAAATTGTAGAACATAAAGGAAAACTTATAGAAAATTACCTAAAAATTATAGAAAATTATAAAAATTATAGACATTGTTAATCATCAAGATAATTATTTTCAATGACATAGTGAGCTTTATTAACTTGTTAAATTACATGGTATGACCGCCTCATTAAAAACTTACCAAGTAAAAACTCAACTTGAGAAAACCTTGGTAAAGAAAAAAAGAGTACAACCTATAAAGCTCACTAGTGAATATATGTGAAGAAAAAATATAGAAAATCCTATTTGTTGTTATCTAGATATAAATTCTTAAAAGATTCTTCTAAGTCCCTATTCCATGCAGTATGTTGGAGTCTTGATTCAGGTTGTTCCCAGTCTTTGACGGTCAGAAGGATTTCGACCATCTCGTCGGAGAGAATTGTTCGTTGCTCCTCGATTATTCTTCTGGATAGACTGAAGGCCGACTTTGAGGAGGCCGTAGAGACATGAATAGTCAACATATCTCGTACTAATATGGATAGCACTAGATATGTTACTTTCTGGATTTGCCACCATGAGAGGATGTTCAACTCTTGCTCGAAGCTGATGCTATCACTGTTGAGATAGCTTGATAGGTGTCTAGTGCTTTGCCGCCTTGCTCCTCTTGACTGATGTGTACCTGCATGAGAGCCTTGAGAATCTCTAGAGGAAGAATAAAAAAACTTGCCCCATTGCATAGTCCCCACAGAGTTGCTAGGGGCTACATGAGGTATTTTCAAATGCATGGAGCCAAACTTATTTTCGTATTTCTCGTATACCTCATATAGTTTGTCCTTAACTACTCTATAGTATATATAATAATCTAAACCAGTAGCATCACTTCAAAGTTGTAATATATTTATAAATCCTTGGAGTTTGGTCCTAGGATCCAAAATAAAGGTGAATGCATATACAATAGGAATTTCGCTCTAATATTTTAAAAACTTAGTTTTCAAGGTAGCTACAGCATCCCGTAGTACATGATCATTTTCGAAAGCCTTTAGGTGAGTGACAACTTCAAGAATGTTATGAACAATTAGAGGAGAGATTGAGTAGTACACTCCAGAAAAGCAAAGTGTAGCTTTATGAAAAAGTTCTAAAAAAGAAAATATTTTTTCACCAACAACCCAATTGTCCTCAATAAGTTCAGGGTCTTTAACTTGGGTTCTACTGGAGGAGCTACGAGATTGATGACCTTGGGTGTGAAGGAAAACAGATAATGTGCTCTTATATGGCAATATATGTTTAAGTATAAGGTAAGTAGAGTTTCATCTAATAGGCATGTCTAAACCAAATTTTTTAGGACGGACGTTCATTGCTACACAAAAGCATGAGACTCACCAAAATTTAAAGGTAAATCTTGAGAAATAATTAATCTACAAAAGGGATTCCCGAGCTACCTCTGGGTTGTACTCCCAAATACATACCGAGCCGTCGGGGTTATATTGCAGTTGTGTTTGGTGTATTTGTATTCCTTGCCTTCTTTTGCGACTTGAAAGATGTTATTCTGGTGACCGTCCTACACCAAGATTTTGCAGACAATTCATTACCACAAATTTTACAAAACATCATACCTCACCGAATTCCCATCATCGTCGATCTTGAACTTCTTGTCAAAATCGTTCCAGACTCCTGATGTAGTAGCTCTTGTTCTTTTGCACCTGTGCTATGGGTTGTGGTTGCACTCATTGAGCTAGTAGAAGATGAATCGATTGGACACTGCGCCACCGGGGCTATCGCTTCTTCTGCCTCTCCAGTTTGTTGTGAATGTGGACCTTCAGCGGATGGATATCCTTCTTGAAAGGATTGCATATTCTCCGCCGTGAGGCCGAATTCGGAGAGTTAAAAATCGTAGTTCTCCATTGAATCAACTGTAAATTAAAATAGTAAAGTACAATTAGCTTACTATTGAATCAACAAATAATAGCAAAAAAATTAAAATAAGGCAGCACTATTACCTCTTATGTAGCTTTCAGAAAATGCTTTGAAGATTTTTGAATTTCGCACGAATTTATCACTAATTTTGCTAAATTTGCACAAACACTACCAGATTTTTCATAGCTAAACAGATAGATGAGAGTTAGGTTTGAGGTATGGAGAATGGAGGCCGGATGCGGGATGCCCCTATTTATAGAAAAAATTCCATATATTTTAAAATGTTTTGCTAATTTTTCAGAATTTTTTACACCACAACGTTAAAAACGGCTATTTTCGACGGCTCGAGCCGTGCCGTGCCAGCACGGCCCATGACTGTTATCTAGCTGTGTCGTGCCGACCTAGCGTGTTGTCATCTCACCTCATGCACGACATAGTTCACTGGGCCATGTTGACACGACCCATAAGCTAAACGGGTCATGTTGTGTTTGGATCGGACCAATAATAGCAATCCGCGGGTCGCATGCTAAGACCCAGTCCCATTGGCCACCTCTAAGATCAAGCGACAATGGTGACCTCGGAACTCCCCTTCATGCAGGATCCAAAGATATTGGTGTGCAGCGAGAGATCGAGAGCGAGTGAGGACGGGACGATATAGAGAGAGACGGGAGGAGAGTCACGGTGTGTGGAAGACGAGAGAGACGAGCATCCTGGTGCGGATAAGCAATGAGGAGCCTGACTGTGTCCAATGGCCACGTGGATCGATGTGGAGGATGTGTTGTTTTTGGTGCAGTGAGAAAGGAAGAAAGTGGCATGGCCCATGTATGTAAAGCAGGCAAAGCGTCCAAAGAGTTTTTCTCGCTTGGGACCTATGACTAGTATCATTTTCCAGCAATGAATGCACTTAACAACTCTTGTGAAGGAAAATGAGATATTTATTTTTCAAACAATTTTCCTTTTTCATAAATAAATACATATATTGGTTTACTCGTTTTCTTTTTAGGGCGATATTGGCTTACTCCAGAAAACCTGAAATTGCTGTTTCAGAAAATCGTGTCAAAAAATCGTGTAGCATACCCATAATCAGGTAGACCCAGACAAAGGCGTCCCATATTATTGCAAACCAAGGTCCCCACATGTAAGCGTCTACCTATAGGCGTCCATACCTAATATTGTGTACACGCAGTATTTCCAATTTACATACTGAGTAGAAATAGAAACTTGCACGAGAGATACAAGAGTACATCAAGGCGTATATTTTTTCTTTGGAAAAAAAGAATCTTCCTCACGCTGACGTCAGCCCTAGCGTTCTCCCACCTTCCCGATCCCTCGCCCCCCACGAACCAAGCCCTCGCAGCCGTCCGATCCGCCGCCACGTCATCGATCCGCGTGCCTGTTCTTGTAGCCAACGGCCAGGATCTCCGCACAGCATCTGCCCAAACCCAGCGCCTCCACCTGCCCCCTGTTCTTCCCCGCTCGCTTACAAATTCGCCCAAAATTTCCCCGAAAATTTCCTCCACAACACCAAAGCAAGCAACAAAGTCTTGCGAGGTTTCGTGTGTGTAGTACAGTGGAGGAGATGAAGCCGGCGGTGGAGGTGGAGGGGGACGAGCGGGCGGCGGAGATGGCCCGCAAGAAGGCCGCTGCGGCGGCGGCGGCAGCCAAGAAGGCGGTGGAAGCGGCTGAGGAAGAGGTGGTGGACGGGGACGAGGAGGACGAAGAGGAGGGAGAGGAGGAGGAGGCAGTTGATGGGGAGGACGACGGCGACGAGGAGGGGGATGGGGATGAGGACGACGAGGAGGAGGTGGAAGGGGAGGAGAAGGGGCAGCCGGTGGTGGAGATCTCCGACGAGGAGGAAGATGACGACGGCGGCGATGAGGGGGAGGGTGGTGACGACGACGACGACGACGATGACGACGACGACGATGAAGACGAGGAGGATGTTGAGGGGGAGGAGGAACCGGAGGTATAATTTTCTCTCCTTAATTCTTCAGATTTGTCATCTCTAATCTATCATTCCTGTTAATATCCTCTGCCCGTGTGCTTCTACTATGTGTTGATAGATCTGTGTGTTCTACTGTTTCAACGTATTGTTTACTCGTATGCCACCGTTTATGTCAGAAAACTCTCAGATCTGTCCCCAATTTTTCGTAGTCTCGTCGAATAAGACTCAACTGCTCAGCTTTTGAGTGATTTTTGGGCCTTTTTTTTTGGGTCAAAAGTGCGCACAAGGTTCGCAAAAAAAAAAAAAATCTTTGCTTTATTTCAGGTCGCTTCTTGCGTTTGTTCTTCGTATGGAAGAACTATCATGGTCTCAGATCTGGAAAGAAGGGGCACATAACGTTCTGGAAAGTAGGGAAGCAGCAGAACAGGGTGGTTGTGAGGTGCTGTATGTGCTAGGTGACTCGATCTGGCATTTTTTTAAAAGAAGAAAATCTCCAATCTGCAAACATTTCTGTTTCCGTGCTGTTCGTTTAGATCTGGGTGATTTGTGCCCTGCGATACCGTTTTCGCAGTCCGTGCACCGGTTTTTATTTTTTATTTTTTAAAAGCGAAAATTTCTTGTTCATTTAGAAAGCTGGTGGTAATCATCAGCTATGGTGCTATGGAGATGGGGATCTGTCTGCCCTGTTCATGACCTGCAAGGATCCCTGAATTTTCGTAGCGGATTCCCCGAATCCTCTTTAGATTTATCTAGGGAGTATACGAGGAAGTTTGTTACATAATTGCGCTAGGCTTTGAAACACGCTGTTTGGAAATTATACTGCGTACTTCTGCCATGGGATGTTCTTGAGGGGATCTGGTCTGCAGGAGATCTAATTATTTTGCGGCCTGATCCAAGAATCTCTTGGATCTGTAAAGAATTTGGTGTAGATCTGTAGAATTGGAGATTAGATGTTGAATTTTTTTTGGCTTTGTTCACTGCTTTTGGAGATGATGATTTCTATCAGAGGCTGTTTCTGAGGATGGGCCAAGAGCTCTCCCAGTGCTGCAAAAGAACTGATTTGCCGTTTTGATCCAAAGCGCTAGTCATCCATTTGCGTCTCTTTAATTTTTTTGGGGGTTCCATGTGGCCTAATTCCTGGCCAAATTGAAAAGATGGTGCCTATCTGATGCTTTAGAATATGTCCTCAAAGAATTAGAGCATCTAATCCCAAAGATTCCAAGGCTTGCTCTTGTTGGGGGCAATGATGAAGAACTTATTCCAGAGGGTGTTTCTGACGGTAGATCTCGTCTACCTGTGATCCCAAAAACTGTAGATCTGAGATTAAGACAACTGGTCTGATATGTGCTCTGCAATTCTTTGAAAAAGAAAGCTACCCTATTTTTGTCTAAACATGTGGAGTGCTTTATTTGTTTATTTTTTGGGAAATGAAGATTTGCTCAGGCTGTTTCTGAGGAAGGTTTCTCTTCCCTACTGCTGAAAGTTTTGCAGGCCAGAGTGGTCCCACAAATATGGAACACAAATTTAGCTTGCCATGGGCACTGAATCCATGATCTACAAGTCGTTTGCTGCTGTTTCCTCTTGTCAATTTACATGCCTACATAGCTTTTCTGAATCTATGTCTATTTTCAAGGTTTACTGTCAGTTTTTTGTAGAGAGAAGCTGTACTTAGGGCCCTGTTTGCTTATCTTGCCTTGACAGCCTTTTCTAAATGTGTCGAAATCAGTTTTTCTTCATTTGGGAAATGATGAACGATTCATCGCAGATGTCCTTTATGGATTTTTTTTTCAGAATGATGAAAATTTGCACGTCAGTCTGATCCCAGAAATGTGTCTTAACCTCAGTTTTTATTCAACTTGGTTTTATAGAAGATGAAGCTGCTTATTTCAGTATGCATCTTAAGATCTGTTATTTATCATTTCAGATTAGTCATGAGTCATGACACACTGTTCATTGAAATTTGGCAGGAGCTGGGGACTGAGTATCTCGTCCAGCCGCTTGGCCGTGCTGAAGACGAAGGGCATTCGAGTGACTTTGAACCGGATGAAAATGGTGATGGTGCAGAGGATGAGGAGATTGAAGAGGATGAAGATGCTGATGAGGGTGAGGATTCAGTGAAGGCGCAATCCTCATCAAAGAGGAAGAGGTCAGGTGATGATGACGACGATGACGACGATGATGGTGATGATAATGATGGGAGGTCCTCAAAGCGATAATTGGGCGGCTCTGGTGGATCTGTGATCTTCTGCAGGGTGCCAGGAAGGAAATAATCCACTTGGAGAAGATTGTTGGTAAATGCTTTTGGTAAATGCTTGTAGCTTTAGGACATCTGTGTTTAGGTGTAGCAGCTCAAACTT
Organism: Bonia amplexicaulis; assembly: GCA_036346245.1. Classification (NCBI taxonomy): domain Eukaryota; kingdom Viridiplantae; phylum Streptophyta; class Magnoliopsida; order Poales; family Poaceae; genus Bonia; species Bonia amplexicaulis. Next base: position 29,230,614 of record CM070736.1, read on the forward strand.
GAGTGTCCACCCATGTTAGTTGTTAGTGCATACTGCTGATGTTGATTAACAGCCTCTGGGAACTTCTGTGTGTGGATAGATCAATCATTAGATATGAGGAGGCTTGTTCTATGCCTTTGTAGCTTCTAATTCAGGTCTGGATTCTGGAATATGGACGCTTTGTTTCTGAATCTTGTCATCGTGATGTTTCTTTTGTACGGAAATTTGGATGCTTTTGGCACTGTTGCTCCGGTAATTTCCGAAGTAGCCTCCTTTCAAAACAAATTTTGATCTGGCCTCCTCCCGACCGCACGATTCATTCGGTGCTAACACGTGGAAGTCGTGCGGCTAGCGAGTGCATGATACCGAGGTCATGCGGTCACGACTCGGCGCAACACTGTAGCAGACCGAGTGGTGCGGTCGCCGACTGCACTACTCCGTTAATGATGCGGTGGCCGACCGCACCACTAACCTGTACAGTATTAGGGTTAGGGTTCGGACCGATTAGCGTTTTTGCGCAAAAACGTTTTATATTTGTGTGAAGTAACGATTAGTGTATTTGTGATTTTTGTACAATGTTGATCGTGAAAAATATGTTAAACTAGCAATAACATTTTTCGATGATGTTATGTTGTTTTATTGAAAGAAATTTAATGAAATTTTTTTTGAGGACAACTATGATATGAACAATTAGACGAAAGGAAGGAAAGTGATATTTAACACGTAGGAATAATTGAATGCGAAAACACGAGATAATAAGCTTAGCTGAATAGAAATACAGTTGGGAGTTACATGACGCGTATATTTTTATTACATGCATAACATATAGCATGATATGCGACTAACCCATCTAACCGCTCAGACGACCCTTGTGTGGATCGGGCCACTTTCCTTCCTTGCCCGCCGACATTGAACTCCTCCACGGCCTCTTTGCCTTAGCGTCATTTCCTCTTTCTCTCGCGTTCCATCTCGCGAGCCTCCCGCTCCCGAGCCCCGCACGCATCGAGATGGGCTTGCGACTCGCGTTGTATACGCAGGGTGTGCTGGTGGCTATGGCGCTCCTCCTGCAACAACTCCTTGTCCTGTTTGACATTCCAGTCCTCGAAGTCGAGGTCTATTGGTCCGCAGGGTGGATCTCAAGATCGATCCATTTGCGCTAGCTACATAGGGCTCCGGACCGCAAAGCGAGGGAGAGATTGTTAGTACGTGATGTGAAGGAGAAAATGTTGGGAAAAATGGTGCATGTGTTCGCACGGTTCCCGATAGGATGAGGTGTCAAAGCGGCGGTTGGGGTATTCACCGGAGTAGTTTGAACCCCGATGAACGCATACCAGTGATCGTTCCTTCGATTTGATGAACTTGCACGTGTCCCGCACTAACAAAGGGGTGTCTCCCCTCGGTGGGAGTCGCGCGACGCTCGTTGGGGACGTCCGGATGGGGTTGTTGCTACTGTGCCGCTCATTGCGGGAGGCGACCTCGTAGTCGCAGCAGCCTTGCTTGTTCCTCGCGAGCCGTCGCAGCCCTTGCTTGTTCCTCGCGAGCCGCCGCAGCCCTTGCTATGTTGCGTGTCTCCTCCCATTCTACCTTCTTACGGGAGTCCTCCCTAGGCTTCCGCCTAGCTTCATTTATCATATCCGCGAATTTCTGCCATCCCTTTAGATTCTTGTTGTTCATTTCGACGTGGAGAAGGAATGCATGGTGTAGTGTTAGATGGTGTAGTGCTCTCTTGCAGACGCATTGCACGTCAATTTATAAGGCGAAGGGTAGCTTGTGTTTTTGGCCGCTGCGCAAAGTTGGGCTCTTTTGTGATGTCAGTGCGCAAAGCTGGGCTCTTTTGTCATGAAAGAAGGCAGATCATATCACTGCGCAAAGCTTGGATCTTTTGTCATGTCACTGCGCAAAGCTGGGATCTTTTGTCATGTCACTACGCAAAGCTGACCTCTTTTGTCATGTCACTGCGCAAAGCTGGCCTCTTTTGTCATATCACTGCGCAAAGCTGGCTTCTTTTGTCATGTCAATGAGCAAAGCTGCCCCGTTTTGTCATGTCGCTGCGCAAAGCTGGTCTCTTTTGTCATGTCACTGAGCAAAGCTGGCCTTTTTTGTCATGTCACTGTGCAAAGCTGGCCTCTTTTGTCATGTCACTGCGCAAAGCTGCCATCTCAGTTTTGGTCATTGCAGTAAGTCATTCCCGTTCGGTATAAATAGCACGGTTGGGGTCTCATGGCATTGTACGCAGAGAACCCTGTAAATCGAACAACGAAGTACGTTCTCTTCCGTGGTGAAAATATCATGTCGGAAGCGGATGAGCCAGTCGAATTTGGGACACCGAAGGAAGACCTTCCCTTCCAAAGGAGGGAGATCTTTGATGCACGCATCGCTTGGTACCAAGGCGGCGTGCTCAACCAGCGTGGCGAAATGTAGACACAATGAGTCTGTTGTCGTGCAGGTCTGGATGGCCCGTTCAATGGCGGCGACGTTTCTTCCGATGCCCACGCTCTGAGGTAGAAAGTAGTAATACTACATTTTTTGTTATTGCTTATGGATCCACCATGTTTACCGTCCTTTCCCGTAGATGGCAAAATGCGACTTCTCCCGCTGGATTGACCCTCCTCATGAACGGTATATTGTCTGTTATGTGGATACATTATGGCAGCGAATATTGGAGTTGGAGGACCGAATCGAGAATCTCAGTGAGGATAACAACGACCTCCGCCAATGATGCAACGCGAGAGGGCAACGAGGAGGTCGTCAACATAGGAAGCTCTTATGATCCCACATGTTCTGCTTGAATCCTAGTTGCATATGTGCGTGCCACTTCCACGACGGCCGACCACGTCCGAGGCGGCCCCCGAGCAATACTCACGTGGGTGCCACGAGGCTCGTTTGACATATAGGCAACGAGATGTATGGTTGTACCTTGAACCAGTATGAACACTTTCTACGATATGGAGTAGACATAGTGATTAAGTTAGTAATATGTCGTATTTAATTTCTTGCCTGTAGTTGACATATTTTACGTACGTGCAATGTATGTGTTGTTTCTTGTTGGCAGTGCGTGACCCGTTCGTATTCTATGGGCTCCATGACTTTAGGCCCCCCTAAGCCTATAAGAGGGAGCCATTCCTCACATAGCCCCCCGCATTGTTCTCCCTCACCTCATGAATTACTTCTTCCGATTGTGTGTACATTTCATTCGTGCTAACTCCCCCGCACGCCGATATGAGTCGGTTTAGCACCGTCGTCATCGACCCACGGTGATTTGCCCAAATGCAACACGCTTGTTGCACGTAAGACTTCACACACTACCGCGAATCACGGGCGTCACTACTACAAGTGCCCGTTTCACTCGGTGAGTATGATTGTTTCAGGTTCATTCAAATCGTACAAGCAAGTTACAAATTTTTCTTGTCATGAAATCGCAGGAAGCCCCCGTGGTTGCCGATTTTGGGTGTGGGAGGATGAAATGGGGACTAGGACCGATAGTGTTCGAATGACGAGTTGTCGTGGTGGTTGCAACCTCGTCGAGCTCATGCATCGCTTTGATGATGGAGTGGAAGATTAATTCTTGTTATGTGTTATTTTTTTTCTTGTGTTTATTGTTATCGTGAAGTTGTAGTGCTGCACGTTGTTCTCCTCTATGTTTGTAGTGTTTATAGTTATCGTGTCTTCTTCTAGTGGAGGGTTAGTGTATGTTTGTGTAATGCAAGGTGTTACGTTAAGTGCCAACTTGTGTACGTACGCTGTCATATTGGAATGGAGGCTAAATTATGCAAGGTGAAAAGAACAGTATATTACAAACACAACAAAAGTACATTACAAACACAAAAACTCATTATCCACCTCGTCTTCGCTTCCTCGACGTCAGTGTCGATCCTCCGAGAACGTGAACACGCTAGGGAGTGTGGTGCATCTCGAAGGTCGTCTGCGAGGCTCGCATCGGAGGCGGTGGTGGGTACAACTCCGTGGAGAGTTGCGATGAAGGGCCGAAAATAGAGCTCAGCCAATCGGAGGAGGTGTCTACGTCCTGCTGAGATGGTACAGTTGAATTAGGCAATGAAAAATATGAAATATTTATAATGAGTAGTAATATCGTCAGGCATTTACCTGGGGAGTCTGAAACGTAGATGGCCCTCCGTAAACTTCGTGGCCCTGTTGCTCCGTGAATGTCTGTAATTTTTTTGCGAGGCGATTAGATGTCATTGAAATACACATGTTATGTTTAGTACGTTAGTACATACCTGTGCATGCGGCTGTCCAAATGACGATGACGTAAGCAAATCACGCATGTAGTCCTGGACTGTGTAACCTTGGTAGGTCTGCCCGAACCACTCATCCCGCCCCTGCAGGGTGGACTGACCACCATGCGCGAATGTGGGCAACGTCGCCGCCGGTTGTTGCTGAGAGTCAGGGTCGCTATCTGGAGAGGGATCCCGTCGGTCCTCCCCCGCCCTCCGTGAAGACGATGGCTGCAGCAACGTGCTATCGTGTCGCAAGTCTTTGCGGGAAAAACATTGGTTACACGTAAGTAGCAATTGAGTGGAACAACAAACTATTGCGAACGTTGTACCGCAGTCCGGGCATCGCGAGGAGGAGCGAGCGCCACTGGGCCGAACGCCGGACTCCGAAGGACGTGCTGATGGAGGTGCTGACGGCGGTGCCTCCGGCGGTGGTGCCTGCCGTCCTCTCTGGAGGCGTCGCGCATGTACATCATCCCTGTGCCGACTACAGCTCATGGTCCTGATCGCCGACCGTGCGTCATCGTAGATGGTACGCACCGAAGCTAGGAGTCGGTCCATGGAGCCGCCCCTCCCATGGTGGAGAATCTGAGCTTCCTTGTCCTGGATGCGATGAAGGCTCTCGTACTGCAGGTAAACAACGAGTGAGTTAAAACGTACTAAACGTACACACTTAGAGTACTTTCGTACCGCATCGTCGTGCCGTGCTGCTCGATGACGGTCCGGCCCTGCTTGTATGGCAACCTCGTGCGCGATCTCTGCAGGACGGTCTGGGGCAGGCCCAGTAAGCTTGCTGCGGGTCCGTGGAATGTACCACTCTAGGTACGTACTGTAGGTGTGGAGGTTGTATGGCCGAGTCTCATCGACAACCTCCGTGGTCGCTGAGTCATGCCACAGGTCCGTCCATGGCCGCTGTGTGCCCCTCCAGTCGTCCCCCCGGTGCCCTCGCAGTTGTGGGATGTACCGATGGTCTAGAGGCCAGTGCTCTCGGGGGCTCCTAAGGATCAAACTCGGAGGGCCGGCTCCAGATGACCACGTTGCGCATCGGTGATGCTCATCCCAAAGGGGCTCAAGCAACTCGTACGCCATCTCATGCCGATGAATGAAAACAAATTAGTACGTTATGACAAGAAATATGTACGTAATGACTATAAAAGTGTGCAACAAATGACAACATAATATACAAGAAACGTATTTTGCAGCGAATGACAACAAAGTGTGCAACAGATGACAACACAATTTCGAACAAACCTAATTTAACGCGAATGACAACAATTGACAGCGAAATATCAAATAAATGACAACATAACTTCCAGGAAATAACTCAAACAAATTGTACACGCAAATAATCTCATAACATACATTCAGCAAAGTTTGAAGGTTGCATGATCATGTGCTCGCAGACACAAGATGAGCACAACAAAGGCCCTCGAGTTACAAAACACGGGCGACTATGGGCGTTACTTGATGTCACTGTTTGGGCACCGCCTAAATGAATGGCCATGAGTCTTGCACATTCGCATTTCGGCGCCGAACACGATCTCCACGCTGGCTATCATCCATGTCATTCCGAATGCGAAGGCTATGTCATCGCCCCACGGCCGACATGCTTGGGCGCTGTTCGGCACCCACTTCACCGCCCGCCACGGTCCCGTAATGCATGTCCACCCCGTACGAATGGAACTCCGTACTCCATATTTCAAACAAGTGCTTGATGTCATAGTACTTCGACATGTAATGCGTGGGCGTCTGGTGCCATACCGTGCATGCCGCGTACACATGGGAGCATGGTTTGTGCAGCAGTTGTGGCTTGTTGCAGGTGCACGATGCTCTCTCATCAATCGTGCATACTTGCTTACGGTCCCCTCTAGTCTGCCCCATCATATACTTACATCTAAGGCGGACCTCGAACTTCCTCCGTAAGCCATCCATGGGTTGAGCAATATGCGAACGAGACTTCTCCATCTTCTTGTGCATGTAGGCTGCGCTACCTCAGAAATCTCGCTTTCGTCGGATGTTTCTTCGCCATCATAGCTCTATTGACAAAGTATCCAACTGAACGGTTCCAAGTCTCTTCCACGATTGCTGTGATAGGCAGGGATCGAACGCCCTTTAGAACACCATTGTACACCTCGGACATATTTGTTGTCATGATTCCATACCTTGCCCAGCCGGTGTCATGCAATAGAGACCATATCTCCAAGTCAGGTGCATTGGAGTTAACCCACTGTGTGAACTCCTCTACTCTCGCCGATCCTCCCGCCACGGCCCCGACTTCATCTGTTGTACACGCCGACCATGCTTGCCGGTCTCTGGTCAAGGTGCCTCCACAAGGCCTCGAACTTCCTCTTACGGTTCTCGCATACAAAGCTTTTGAACATCTTCATTAGTTCCTTGCTATGGAACCTTCGTGGAAGTTCACGCAAGATGCCTCATGCACCACCGGTTCTTCATGTCATTCCACTGGAAGGGTGGCTGTGTCTCGTTCTGCATTGTTCGCATTGCGATGCAAGCCTGCATTGCGGTCGGAGATGACACACACCTCGGGCCAATCTTGAACTACAGCCTGCTTCACGTTGGCAAGAAACCACAGCCAGCTATCCGTATTCTCGTTCTCCACAATTGCAAATGTCCGGGAGTAATCGGTCATTTGCATCACCGCAACCATGGTCGGGATAGTACCCTTGTACTTGCCAGATAGGAATGTGCCATAGCACGGACGACACCACTTGAAGCCTTCAATTGCCTGCCTAAAGGCCCGAAACACTGTCAAGCACAAAACAATTTGGCCCTTTCGCCTCATGAACCCGCTCTTACTTGTTAATGTAACTTCACGGTTTTATACGCAATTTGATGCGACATTCTTGGGACCAAATCATATGCCTCCTCATATGTCCCAAACTTACGCTGCAGGACCTTCTGTTTCGCCCGCCATACCATCTTGTAGCTGACATCAAACCCCACCGTGTTTGCCACATCCGCCATGAGAACCTTCTTGAGAAATGGACACATTGCCGAACAAGATGGCTTATCGCCCGCAACATATGACGACGTCATGTTGCGGTGCCTATGTAGTGGCGCCGCAAGCTCACATGTGTGATCCCTCATCACCGTTATCCGGAATTCCGTGGCTACGCCCCTGAACCGCTGCCCACGGACCTTGCCAATGCATGAGCCGTCGACACACTTCACAATGTATGTGTCAGGGTTCGACCTGTGCACCCTGAATGTCCGGCTGATGTTGACGGCGTACGTGGCAATAGCTTGCTGCAAAGCACTCTTGTTACGGAAGCACTGCCCTAAAAGGAGTGTGCCCTCATTGAATCCCCACTCTGCCTCTTCCGCCCGTGGCAGAACTAGGGATTGCGCTGCGATGTCGTCCAATCTAGACGGCATGTACGCACCGTCTGTGGTTACAACACCACCTAACACACCTCCCGCTGTAGGTTCCCCTTCATCCTCCTCTTACGAACCATTTGTTTCCACATACTCTTCCTCCTCGCTTTCCACTTCCTCCACCTGGTCGGCAAGGTACTCGTGACAGTCAACTCGGGCAGCCCACCACCTGTCTGCACCTTCATTCACCTGAAAATTATCCACATCCCTCCGTACGTCTCCATCTCCTATTGACTCATTCACACCTACTTCACTGGCATATTCATGACCCCCGGAGAGTAATGCAGGCTGTACATCTCCACCAGCTACACCAGAGCCACCCATGGCGGATGATTTTGTCCTATGCACGAAGTGAACATACACCATTGGTTTGGCATAAATCGCTGCGTCAGGGTTGCACACGACCTCCATGTAGTTGGCCCATGAGGCATCACTCGTCACCTTTATAAGTTGCCACATTGTCTCCCCTGCAGCACCTACCACTGCGGCATACACTGCCTCGATCCGTATTTTGTTCCTTGCGGTGTCCCGATCGAAGGCAGAACGCACGCATCTCCGTAGCTCAGCCAGGCTCATGGTGCTCAGATTGGGTGCCCGGATCACAGTCCGGTCACAATTAGACAGGTCTGCCCCGTACGGCCCGTCGCGTACGAGACCACTTCCGGAGAACACAAACAAATCTTAGATGTCACCCATGGCGTACCTAACATAAGTCCATACTAAACCCTCTTGGTACATATAACATGCAACAAGTGTACCATCATTCAATACCTACCGCCCACCACATACAAGAGTAATATTTTCATCTTCATTTCTAAATCTAATTTTTAATTCATTCATGGAGGCCGCTAATAAATTTCTATGTAAATCAAATGATCAATGTAATGTACTATTTATAAATTGCTAAGATCTGCTATTGTTCTGCTAACTGCTTCTCAGATGCTTGGCAGCACCACATGGTTTTGCATAACAGTTAGACCATACTTCCTCACTTTTAATTTTATGCGTGTTTGCTTCAGATGATGATTAATGATTGCAAGTTGGTTTACTAACGCTCAAGCTACATGCTATTTACCTGAACCGGTAGTATAAAATATTTTCACATTGTCACCAGCATGCTTTTTTAAACCATATGCATGACAGTATTTCATATATCCTATGTATGCTTATTTCATAAATTAATCATACAATTTTATTCCTAACAAGGCCTAACAACATTAAAGCTATATAGGATAGTTTGGGCCGCCTCCCGGCGCTCGGTGCCGACCCGCGCCTCCTCGCGCTAACTCGCCCGCCGGCGCCTCCTCGCGCTCGCCTCGCCCGCCGCCTTGGCCGCCTCGCCACCGCCTCGGGAGCAGCTCGGGAACCCTAGTTCCCCGCCGACATTTGTGGGCCGAATCGGTCGGGGCCGTAGTAAGTAAGGAAAAAAACAAAAAAACGTTGATCTAACTGGCCGTCGGCGCCCTGTTAGACCTCGTTATTTGGTCGCCGCTGCCAGTCGCCGCCACCGATGGTTTCGTTCACCTAAGTGGTCTGATGCGCTACCACTTCCGCCGCGCCGTCGGCGCCGCTGTTCGATCTTTGGGATCTGTTGGTCGACGGATGCGGATCTCTCGGGATGTGACTTTCGACGAGTCTCGTCCCTTCTACCCACGTCTGTCTCTTCTTGGCTTCCTGTGGAGTCTCTGTCTTTTGACCTTTCCAGATACACCTATATCATCTTGCCCTCGTCCACCTGCCCCGCCGAGTCCACCCGTCCCACCGAGTCCCCACATATTTCTCCTGTGGCCTCTCCGCCGTTGTCGCATCCTGCGGCTCCTCGAGCTCCCCACTACACTAGTCTACACTCGTCGACCTCGTGTTGAGGATCTTCCAGATGAGCCATCTTCTTCTGATGATTCATCTTCTGATGCACCATCTTCCCCTGATGGGTCATCTTCTCCTCCTCGCTACGCTCTCCGCGATCGCCAATCGCTTCGGGCCCCTGCCCGTTTTGCCTTTGCCGGCGCAGACTACCGTGAGCCTGTTTCTTCTGGGATCTTGCTACTCACCCCGAGTGGCGGCATGCCATGGCCGAGGAGATTCTTGCTCTTGAGCGCTTGGTACTTGGGATCTTGTTCCCTTTCCATCTCACTCGTCCCATCACGTGTAAGTGGGTCTATAAGATTAAGACTCGCTCGATGGTTCTCTTGAGCGCTATAAGGCGCGTCTTGTTGCCCGTGGTTTCCAAAGAAGAGCATGGTCGTGACTACGACGAGACTTTTGCTCTGTGGCTCACATGACCATTGTCCGCACTCTTCTTTCGGTGGCGTCTACATCGCCACCGGCAGTGCATTCTCGACTTGATGTCAAAATGCCTTTCTTAATGGCGAGTTGCGTGAGGAGGTCTACATGCATCCGCCACACGGGTATTCATTCACGAGGGCATGGTGCCGCCCGCCGCTCTCTATGGCCTTAAGCAAGCCCCTCGTGCTTGGTTTGGCGCTTCTCTTACGTAGTCACCGCTGCTGGTTTTCAATGAGTGATCATGATCCTGCGCTCTTTGTCCACACTTCGCCTCGTGGTGGGACTCTTCTTCTTCTCTATGTTGATGATATGATCATTCTTGGAGATGATTCTGAGTACATTGCCTTTGTCAAGGCTCGACTTAGTGGCGGTTCCTTATGTCGGATCTTGGTCCTCTTCGTTACTTCCTTGGGATTGAGGTTACGTCCACTCCGGATGGTTTCTTTATGTCCCAAGAGAAGTATATTCAGGATCTTCTTGATCGCGCTTCCCTCACCGATCAACAGTCTTGTTGAGACTCCCATGGAGCTCAATGTTCATCTCCGACCCTCGATGGCGAGCCTCTTTACGATCCGACTCGCCATCGTCACCTTGTTGGGAGTCTTGTCTACCTTCTTTGTTACTCGTCAGGATATCACTTATCCAGTTCACATTCGAGTCGATTCGTTTACGCTCCCACTCGGGTCCACTCTGACCACCTTCTTGAGTTCTGCGATACCTTCGTGGGACTATCTCGTCGTCTCTTCTTTCCACGCTCCGACTCTTTCTGACTTTAGGCTTATTCGGATGCTACTTGGGCGATGATCCATCGATCGCGGTCTATCTCGCTTCTTGTGTTTTCTTGGTGGTTCGCTTATTGCACGGAAGGCGAAGAAAGCAGATTGCAGTGTCCGTTCGAGTGCAGAGGTCGAGTTGCGAGCTATGACTCTCTTGTCGCAGAGATTACCAGCTACGGTGGTTGCTTGAGGATTTTGGAATAGTCGGTTTAAGCTATCTCACCGATTAACATCATGCCAAACAGTTATTTACGATGAATACATACTACATGCATGATATTTACTATAAATTTTGGTTTTCGTTGCACGCATCAAACTAACTAAATCGCACTCCAACAATACTACAAAATTTATTCACATAAAATATAAAACTCCGTAAAAATGACATTGCATCAAAAAATGACATGCATGAACTCCGTAAATAACGTTTACGCTAATTATCGACTAATCAATATAATAACATCATACACGCATGGGGATGATATTTACCTTTTCTTGAAGCTCGCGAGACGATCTACAACTTTCACAATTGCGAAAACTTCTGAATCCTTCAAAAATTACTCCAAATATCCTGTTTGCCGACATCGTTCTTCTTCTCTTTCGCTGCTTCCTCTCCTGCTGCTTCCCCTCTTGCTCTCTCTCAAACGCAAATGAACCAACACTCTCAAATACAGACCGTTCTCATTCTTTTATCGCACACAATGCTCATAGTGAAACAATAGCGCAGTAGGGGCCGGGGCTTCACCGAACGACACCGCGCGCGTGGAATTGCCTTTCGGCGGACGGACAAGACGGGAGCCATGTGGTGCGGTCGGCCACCGCATGATTGGCTTAGTGGTGCGGTCGGCGACCGCACACTCGGTCTGCTATAGTGTTCCGCCGATCGTGCGCTCGCCGGCCGCACGACTTCCACGTGTCAGCACCGGATGAATCGTGCGGTCGGGAGGGGGGCAGATCGGGAATTTGTTTTGGGAGAAGGCTACTTCGGAAATTAACGGGAGTAACAGTGCCAAAAGCGTCCAAATTTCGAAAATCTCCAGCTCGCTTTCAGGAGTTGAGGTGACATGCCGTCTCATTATTTCCACTGTGAGTGCATGTGGTGTCTCGGTCCTGATCTCTTCATTGAATAATCCAGGTATAGCTTGCTATCTTTTTTGTTTGCAGCCTGGCAGAAAATATGTGGCACTGAACCTAGTTTGTTGGAATCTCAATATCTAAAAATTTTATGATGCAAAATTGATTAGATGATCTGATTTTATAATAGAATTTTAATGTTTTTATGGTTCTATCTAAATTTTTATAGAATTATGATCAAAACTTTTATACGAAACTATTTGATTATGTTGATTCTATTATTTTTTATAAATAATTATTTATATATTTTTTAATTGAAAATTTTAACTTTTATCTCTTTATGTGCACTATTATTATTATTATTATTAAATAACATATAATCTTATATTTACTCTATAATTTATCAAAAAAAGTCTAAAAGACATAATTTTAAAAATATTGTAGTGTTATAATACACTGTAGATTTTTTAAAATATTTCTTTGATAGAATCAGGTAAGATTTTAGATTCTACATTAATTCTATGATTTGTAATCCTACTAAAGAACTTTTGATTCGATCCAGGATTACAACCTTGCACTGAGCACAAAAGTTTTGCTGCCTTTTTGACTTGATCGTGTATTTATGCAAAATATAAGCTAACCTGGATTCGTCCAAACTAGTACTGAACCGTATTGAATTTCTCAAGAGCTGAAGATCATACAAATGTGTCATTTGTTGCATTTGATTTTGCAAATGTTCACATCAATCTGACATGCAGATTCTCTCAACCGGCGTGGTTCTTTTCCTGGACCAACGAAAATGACACTAACATGATGATCTTCGGACGTAGAGATGGGATCCCCCATACAACTTCCTGTCGTAGAGGAAGATGGAACCATTTGCATGTGTGCGCATTAATTGTTTCTGCAGTTTTTTTTGGTCGTGTACTATCCAAACCTACGGGGAATGGTTGGCACGATAATTACGGTTCCTTAACAGAGTGAAACGGGTAAGTCCTTATATCATATCCCTATGTAAAGAGGTCCGTCGCCTCTCTCGCATCCTTTCCCGAACCTCTTTACCCACCATATACATCTCTTTACCCACAACTCATGCTCATCTTGCTTTCTCTCTTTCTTTTTCTCCTCTTTAATTGGCTATTTAATCTACGGGCTTCTAAAGGAATTTGTATCATGTTGATATAGCTAATGTGCATTTACATGATTCCTAAGTACCTGCAATTGATTTACTTAAACTAGACACATCTATTATAGCAATGTTTCTGTAATGCATGATTAGGAGTTTTCCTGTATTTAGCAAATCTAGCATGCAACAATTTTATCTTTCCTATTTTATTTATTTTACTTTTCCCTTTTCTCTCCTTCTCTTTTCTTTTCTTCTCTTTCTTTTCTCTCGTAGCTCTCTGTTCTTTCTCCATTCCCGACGCCTCATCTTTCCCCGCCGCCTCACGCCTCCTCCGTTCCTCTCTTTTCCACCGGCGCCTCGGCGCCTTCACCCCACCCCGCTCTTCTTCTCTCGGCTCTCTCTCTCTCTCTGTGAGACTTCACTCGACGCCGCCTCGGCTCCCCTGCGCGCTGCGCCGCCCTGGGTCTCCTCCCCTCCCCCGATCTAGCGTCTCCTACTCCATCCCCCTCTCTCTCGGCTGCGCCTCCATCCCCCCGTCGCTCTACCTCGCCGACCCATCTCCTCCTTGCGCCGCCGGCCCCCTCGACACCATGCCGCGCCGCTCTGGGCCACCGCACGGCGCTGCCGCCAGATCCGTGGCCTACGGCCCGGATCTGGTGCCTCTCCCTCGGATCCGACCGGGTTTGATGTTGATTTGGCTGCTACTTTGTTTTGGTTTCTAATGGGTTTGCTCAAAAGAATTGTTAGGTTTGAGGCGAGTTGTCCTTGCGGGCACACCGCATAGCGCCGCCTCAGACACCGGGAAGTGCGCGGCGGCGACTAGAGGCCTCGCTTGCGGTTGTCGCCTGTCTTGCCTCCATTTATTCCGCTTCTGCCGTCGCTGGCTTCACAGTCGTCCGCCCGCCCTCACCTTGCTCTGGGCGTCCGTCGGCCGTCGTTGTCCGGGTCTTGCTCCCGATCGTGCCGTGCGGTAATCAGTGGAGCTCAAAGCGACCAATATTATGAACCAATGCGAGTTCATGAAAGAGCGACAGGAGGCCTCGTTCAATCCGCTTATTTTGACGATTTCTGGCTTATTGATTTTTGTCTAAAATTATACTGTAACAACTGTTAGTTTTTTCTGAATCATTTAATTAAAAAAAAAGAAAAACACTATTTTATATCTGTACAGATAATACAAAAATGGACAAAATCCAGAAAAAACAAAAAACCTAAATTAAAAAGCCAATGTGTTCAGGGTTTGTTTTTTTGTTTCGGCTTATGGTTTTTAGGCTATCCGTGAGAGAGTACGGAGTAACAAAAACTCGTATGTGGTTTTGACCGATATAAATGAAGTGGTTGTAATATTTACTACAATCAACTTGTAAATTCTGTTTTAAAAAGATATGTTGTTATTCTATTTTAAAAAAATATTTCGTTTTAAAGCTAGTTAGTATAGAAAAGTTAAACGCATCTTTTGTAATATAAAGAGAAGAGGACCTCGGTCTGGTTTATGGCGGAAGGTGAAATGAACGGGCCTTAGTGACTTATAAAGTATAAATTGGTGAGAGACCACGATCTGCCAAGATGGCCGGCAGGATTTTGGCCTTCTTCTGGCCCATATTCTAGCCAATTGCTCCTCCTCGTCTAAAATCAACTTATTGCATATGAACTTTTTTTAATCTTTTTACATTTTTTGAACCAACTCTAGAAAATATTGTAAGTAAATCACATCCTCGAGAATCGAGAGGCAATGACAAAAACAAGCAAGTGTTATATGTGGCTCACAAGTCACACAACTCAACTGTTCCCTCTGTTTTTTTACTTGATATTTTTTATTTTTCATAGTCTTCAAGATACAATTTTGATCGTTATTTTTTATAATTTTATACTAAGATATGCTAATAAGATTATAATATTATAAAAGTATTTTTAACAACAAATCTATGGATATAGTTTTTGTATAGTCAATCTACATAGTTTTAAATTTATTGGTGATCAAACTTTAGAAAATTTGACGGTATAGATTCTATGAAGTCAGATAAAAAAGAACAAAGAGAGTAGTAGGAAAGCAAAACCTCAAAGAGGATCCTAGACCCCCACAACCTCGGATCCGATCTATTCTCCCTCCCGCCGCTTTGCACACAAAAGTCGACCGCCCACGACCGCCGCTTTACGCCGCCTCCGCCGCCCGGCTCCTCCGCTCGCCCGCCGCCTCCGCCGCTCGCCACCTCGCCGCCCGCCGCCTCGGCCAGCCGTCGCCTCTGCCGCCGCTGGCCCGTTGCCTCTCCGCCGCCTAGCTCGCCGCCGCCGCCGCGCTTATCATCGCTCTGCCGCCGCGCTTGCCGCCCGACCGCCGACTCCATCCGTCGCCTCAACACTCGCCACCGTCACTTCGATTGCCGCTCAATACCGCCGCCGCAGACCTCACTGCCGCCGCCATCGCCGCGCCCGTCGCCTCCGCCGCCACCTTTCGACTGTCGACTCCATCCGCCGCTTAAACACCGTGGCCGCCGCCGCCCGTCGCCTCGACATGCCGCCCGCTGGCACCTTGCGCCGCCTCATTTGCTGGCACCTCATTTGTCGCCGTCGCCTCTGTTGCTGGCACCTCGGTTGTCGCCGTCCGCCTCGCCGCTGGCACCTCGGTCGTCGCCGTCCGCCCTCTTTGCCCGTGGGCTCATTTGTAATGACTGGAAAAGTCAAGGGTCCGTGAAATAAAATTTGTGAATTACCTTCGACGCATCGTATTGAGTTGGGCTTTTAAAAATATTTACGGAAAATTTGGATAAGGTTCCAAAATTAAGATATTAAGAAGGAAAGCACTGTTTAAATGATAGAAGATTCAAATTTTAAATACAAATCGAAAAGATGATCCATAAAATGCACAAGTTGAAATAAATATTTTGTAAATTACAAAATTAGAATTAAGCTTAGAAATAAATACTACCTTAATGTTGGTATAAAATTTTAAAAAATATCATATTTTACACAAAGTAGATATACCCTAAACTAATAAAAGAATAGAAAAAAGAAAAGAAAGAAAATAAAAGAAAATCGGGTTTCTGGCCAGCCGGCTGCCCAGCCAGCCGGCCTTCCCGCCGCCCCTCCTCGGTCTCTCGCCCCTCCCTCGACCGGTGGGCCCCTTGAGCCCCTCTCTCTTCTTCTCTCGCGTCGCCCGGACCCCTCTCCTCCACCTTGGCTGGGGCGGTGACCACGTCGCGAAAACCCGCGGGGGCAACAACCATGTGGCATGTTGGCGCCATGCTTGGACCCATTGCACCCCACCGCCTGCCATGATCGCTTGTGCCAGCTCCGCACCGTGACGGCCGCCCTTGCCACAGTGGAGGCAGAGAAAGGCCCTTATTTGAGTTGTCCCGGTGTCGCCCGGTGGTAATGTAAGCGGCTATAATAAGGCATGATATGAAGAGCGAGACCATGTAACGGTGGATGGCCTCTGACTCGTTGAAAATAAATGTATATGTTATGAGCATCATGTTTAAAAGTTCAAAAATGCTAGGTTTTAGGGAACTTTTAAGTATTGTAGTTCTAAAAGCACATTTCAGCAAACAAAATAACCTGAGCCTCCCTTGGAAAAGCCTTGCATACTACTTACGCATTATTCACAGATTGACTCGTGAGCACGGTGGTTAGTGTGCTCACACTCGCATTACCAAAACCCGCACTCGGGAACTCAAGATCATTATGCCTATGAGGAAGCACTGCTGCGGATGGAGGAGACAACGCGAGACTTAGGACGAATATTTCATGCTTAGAACCTTAGGTAACTAGACTAAGGTGTGGTTTGAATACAAATATTGCTGGAACTCTAGTAGTATTTGTATGACCACTTTTGCCCTACTTTGTTCTGCTTCCGCTGTTGTACTTTTGTGATGTAAACATTTGGCCTGACCGGTCCTATTGTAAAAACTCCGCTCTTTTGAAGGCCTAACTTTGACTATATTATGTAATGATATTATGGCTTATCATGAATTCAATGATGTATGAAATGATTCAGCAATGTATCTGTGAGCATTATCTACTGATTCAGGGAATAATGCGGTAAGACACATCAGATTCTGGATTGAAAAATCCGGTCCGAGAGAGTATCGAGCATACGTTGTAGGGTAAAACCTTAGGTGGTCGTTAGTGCTTAGGGCTGCGAAGGTTACAAAATGTATAAAAAGTAATTTCTTAAAAATATAGCATAATAATTCTTCTCGCATCCTTCCTAGTTCTACTCTGTTCTACATTTCAGTTGGTTTTTTGAAAATTACTAATGATATTATTTACTTACAGATGGCGGGAGCTACGAATACCGGACACTGGGACTTCTTCGCTCATGGAGTGCGTGAGTGTAGGACCGAAATGGCGACAGAGGGGGGGTGAATGTCGTTCTCGTCAAAAAATCGCCCCCGAGTATTCGCACTAATTTCTCCTTCAATAGCTATGTAAAAGCTATGAAGCAAGAAACTAATATTCGATTTTTGAGAGCAAGAAATCATCTTGAAAAACAGCCACGACAAAGAACACAGTAATATATTACCACGGCAAAGAAACAACGAAAAGACTTGCCACGGTAAATAAACTCGCCTCAAATCATCACAACAAAACAAACGCTGTTTTGCTTTGGTAAATGACAAGACAAAGCAGAATGCATAGCTGCGATAATCGCTACCTGCAAGGTCTCTGTGGCTGCTACTACGGCAAAGAAAAGCGAAAGCTAGCTGCAATGCCCGGCAAGGGAAATCGCTTAGACTGCTGTCATGGCAAAAGAAATCGCTGAAATTGCTGCCACGGCAAAAGAAAAAGGAAAGCTAGCTGCAGTTGCCGAAAGAAGTGAAAGCAGTAGCTGTCCCAACTGAAAAGCAAAAGCAGAAAAATGGTTGTTGAACCAAAAGAAGAAAACGAAATCTTGAAAAATAGAAGAGGAACTCGGTGAGACAAAATCAAAAGGAGAATTTGCTCAAGAGACTTAGAGATAGTAAAGCAGAGAGGAGACAGCCAGACAAAACCGAGAATGATGATCGTAAATTTCCGCCCCAAAAAGAAAGTAAAAGCGAAACCGATTTCTTTAGAAAATTTTGTGAGCGGTTGAAAAGCGGTTGTCAGAGAGTATCAAGCATAAGAAAGCGAGCTAGCACTCGATCGAATCATCGTTCTTCTCGGTTGAGAAAATAGAACCTTACAACAAGTAGTCACTTAACCTCGTAAATCAAACCATCGCAACCAAGATCAATACAGAGGAGAAGGACACATACGAGCAAGAACTCAAAGCGGTTTGAGTATAAACGTGAAATCAAGTCTTTGAAGAGATTGAGAGTCTCACATCTATTGATCATGTGATTCTTCATTTTAGATAAGAAAGATCTCACAACAAGAAAACCACCTCAACTCAAGAAGATATCAAGAAAGCAAAAGCTCGTCTTAATCGAGTAGAAAGACGTAGAAGTCAAGAACATCTCAAATACATGGGATCTCGGTACTAAGGCATGAATGATTATATGAGCAGCAGATCACATCCACTTCATGCCAACCTTTATAGATCAACACACACAAATAAGAGTAATTACAAGACTCTCAAATCATCCTCTCTCTCTCAATCCTCAAGAACACCAAGAGCCTCATATGCTTCTTGGGAGGAACACAACACACACAAAGATATGAATAAGCTCACAAGTGTCCTAAGGGGTATGCAGCCCCTCACCTCTATTTATAGCCCTTGGCTAACGGGTCTCCAACCCGTTACGCCGGCTAAACCCTAACGGAGCCGTCTCCGCTTGTGCGACTTTGCGAAATTCCGTTTAGCCCCTCCCGCACCTTCAAGGAAGCTTCCGCTCCTTGCCTCGCACGCCTCGCAACACGTTGAGTCCACGTCGTCTTTGACACCTCATGACCGTTTTGACCTCAGCGCCACCTGCGCCTAGTCCGGTCCACCGTGTCTCGCCACGACTCGCCTCGCCGATCCCGCATCCACCGAGACAAGAAACACGTCACATAGCACCGCTCGATACATGAGCGCAAATAGCATTAGCAAGATCAAACCTGTCGCAACAATGGAATATGCATTCTAACCCATACGACTAAGCTTGACCAAAGTCCGACCGAGCCCGTTGCACCCATGCAACGTCGGGGTCCGAACAAACCGACTCAAACTCGACTTTTGAAAACAGATGTCAATTACTCATCACTCACAATGGGATGACCTTCACATGGTCTCTCAATCTCCCCCTTGATGAGTATATTGACAAACACCGAAAAAAACATGAAGTTGAGTTTGAAGAGAGTCTAACATGGTCCATAAGTAAAGAGTGATGCTAATGACCATATCGACAGAAGGAGCAAAAAGAAAGAACAATTTTTCTTCAAAGCTCCCAAGTGGCTTTTTCTACCACTATTCTCCCCCTTTTGACAATAAACCCATCAAGAAGGAAGGAAGGAGAAAAAGTCATGAAAATGGATGAAAGGTGATTTGATCATTTTAAGTATGTAGAGCCATGAGAATTATCCAAAATGACCATCATGTATTACATCAAGCCATAACATACAAATATGCTATAAAGATCATGACTAAGTATGTAAAGAGAAGCTAAGCAACATAAGGTATAATCTGAATTTTAATTGAAGTACTTAGCAAGTCAAGTCAAACATGATTTTAGTCTAGCTAATGATATCCACAAATGATGCAAGCCATGTCAATAAGCTAAATGGAATCAAGAAGCTAGTGTTGAGCAAACTAGAGTGCTATTTGTTCAAGAATGATACAATTGTTGGAGTACATCGAACATTTTAGCAATTGAGCACAAATGACATTTTCTTTAGAGATCTCATGATTGTTTTCAATCATATTTTTGTCATGTGCTAGACCTCAAGCCTTATGCGATCATTCAAGCGAGAAGCTTAAGGAAGTGATCTTGGTCATCCAAATCTCCCCGAGTTCATGCCTTGTGCAATGGCAAGCCGTCTCATGAGAAGGAATTGGTGAGATCGGTTTTTCGCACGAGAAGAGATCTTTTTTAATAGATTGTACTAACTTATGTGTCATCAAGAAACCAGATAGCTCAATCTATTGCTCAACTAAGATTCAAAACTCAACTCACCTATTTGACATGGCAAGAACCATAAAAAGATAACACAAAGCTGACTAGTCTCAAATATGAACAAGACATGAATTAGGTCAAAATTTAGCATTTTAATTAACCTATCATGGCAAAGACTTGACTACACATATAAAGTCATGATCAAATTAGCAATGGAGCATAAATCATGGCAAGATATAATATAATGAAAACATGTCATGAAAGGATAATAATCAAGGCTCCATTAAGTTATGTTACAAATCAAATGAAGAACATCCACTCCCCTTAACTTGAGATACAACTTTTAGTTCAAGTTGAGTTATGTCAACATTAATATCTAGAAGTTCTCAAATGAACTCCCCCTGAACCAAAGCAATAAAACGAGAAGCTGGCAAATAAATCACGAAAACAGGCAGTCCTTAAAGCATAGATAAGATATAGAGGATATTATGGCTCAGACTAACTCTTATCTACCCCATATGACTCCAGGACAACAGCTGTCGAGAAAAACACACACTAGAGAGCAAACACGTACCCTGTCTACCCGAGGGTGGCCCAACCCTCGCTAGAACCTAAAGAAGTGAGTGAGCTCAACCTAGTGAGATAAGAAACAACTATCCCGAAAGCACAAGATAAGAGCAAGAAGTCTAAGCAACTCGAAGAGACACACTCTAACCTATGCTAGAAGGACTAATCCCAATGCACCCGCAAATGCAATGCAACAGAAATGAGACAGAAGCATAATCAATATAGTAAAGCAGTAAAGTCCAAGCTCCCCCTCACAACAGTCCATAAGGACAAACCACCCCAAGCTCTCCCCGCAGAGCTGAAAACCTCGAGCTATCCAAAGGCTTGGTGAAGATATCACCAAGCGGTGGTCACTCTCCACACAACGGAGCACTATGTCACCCTTCTCCACATGGTCTCGAAGGAAGTGATATCGATATCAATGTGCTTGGTCCGAGAGTCTTGACTGGGTTCTTAGCAATGCTAATCGCAGACGTGTTATCGCAGAAGAGCGGAACACGATCGATAGCTAACCCAAAGTCCCGCAGAGTCGAGACCATCCAAAGCACTTGGCTCGAGAATCGGCTGCGACAGCAACGCTCGGCCTCTGCGGTGGACTGTGCAACACCGGACCGCTTCCTCAAGACCAAGAAACGAGGAAGTGCCAATGAACCGGCGGTGCCGAGTGCTCTTCCTATCTATCCTCTGACTGCAAAGTCTCGCATCAGAAAAGGCTCTAAGGGATGAGCGGGAGGAGGAAGAGTACCAGATACCATAGTCAATGGTAGCTCGAAGGTGAAGATGCGCTTCACGCTGGCGGTGAGACCGAGGAGAAGCCTGAAATCGAGCACAAAGACACACGGAGAAGTGTATGTCCGGTCTCGAGGCAGTGAGGTACAAGAGAGAGCCAATCATGCTTCAATTCCTTTTGATCGGTGGCTCACCGTCCTCATCTCGGGTCTAGAACGGTCAGAAGCCATCGAGTCGACAAACTTTCCATCACTCATGTCGGCGTCTCGGGAGGTCTCGAGTGTACTTGCCTTGATGCAAGAAGGTACCCTCCAGTCGCTTGATTTGGAAGCCAAGGAAGAAAGTCAACTCACCCATCATGCTCATCTCAAACTCGGTGCTCATGACATCCGAGAACTGTGAAACTAGAGCATGAGAAGAGCCGCCAAAGATAATGTCATCGACATAAATTTAGGCGGCGAAGGTCATTATAAGCCGCGAATGAACAAGGTCTTGTCAACTTTACCCATCTCAAAATCATGTCTCAATAGATAGGACTTAAGCCTCTCATACCAAGCTCTAGGGCTTGCTTAAGTCCATACAATGCTTTGGAAAGCTTGAAGACATGACTAGGGTATTTGGGGTTCTCGAAACACGGAGGTTGTCGACATAGACTTCTTCCTCAATGAAGCCATTGAGAAAGGCACTCTTGACGTCCATCGGTAAAGCTTGAAACCCTTAGAAGCTGCAAAGGCAGCGAATTCTAATGGCCTCAAGGCGAGCTACGAGGGCAAAGGTCTCCTCGAAATCCGGACCCTCAACACAGGAGTACCCTGCAACCAGCCTAGCCTTGTTTGAATGACTACCCCATCCTCACTTTGCTTGTTCTTGAACACCCATTTGGTTCCAATGATATTTTGATCTCGAGGGGCTCAACAAGCGTCCGCACCTTGTTTCTCTCGAAACTCTCTAGCTCCTCATGCATGGCGTTGACCCAAGACTCATCGGATAAAGCATGGCAAACGTCCTTGGGCTCAAAGGAAGCTCTGAGGAAGGTGGAGGAGAGTAAAAGTGACACGCGGACTTGGAGCGTGTGACTCGCTCAAATAGATCTCAATCATCCGCTCGGAAGGATGAGATTTTTGGATATGTCTTGGAGGTCTGGATGAGATGAAGAAGTGGCCTCTACCTCGTTACCGACGGGTAGGAGCAGAGCCACTAGCTCCGAAGAAGCGAAGGTAAGGGCGATCGCCTCGAGGTGCGGTGGAAGAAGGCACCTCAAGGGGTGGAGAAGGACCGGATCGGGTGACAACCCTCATATCCATCATCCTCATCATCCACAAAGATGGTCTCGGTCGCTCTAGTGAACACGAGATATCGGGCCTAGTCCCTGGTGGCCTCATCGAAAGTTACCTCACAGTGTTTCTACCATTTTACTAGACTCAGTTCCTGGACCCTATAGGCCCGCCAAGAAGTCGAGTAGCCAGGAAAAAGTCCATCACAAGAGCGTGACTCAAACTTATCTAGGTTCCGGACTTTAGAATAAAACACTTGCAACCAAACACACGAAAATGAGAAACACCGGGCTTCCTTGGTATCTCAACTCATAGAAGTGCGGTGCAAGTGTGCCCAAGAAAACTCGATTGGAAACATGGCACGTGGTGGCTATAGCCTCACCAAAACTTCCGCGGTGTAGAGTACTCATCAAGCATCGTCACGGCCATCTCGACCAAGGTGCGGTTCTTCCTCTCAACGCCATTCTCACGAGGGACGTATGGAGAAGAGCGGTGCTCTACACTGTCTCACCAGAAACTCTCAAAGTAGGAATTCTTGAACTCCGTGCCATTGTCATGCGGATCGCTCGTAAGGCACTGGAAGCTCAACGAAAGC
Source organism: Bonia amplexicaulis (assembly GCA_036346245.1). Taxonomy (NCBI): domain Eukaryota; kingdom Viridiplantae; phylum Streptophyta; class Magnoliopsida; order Poales; family Poaceae; genus Bonia; species Bonia amplexicaulis. The sequence goes on from CM070736.1 coordinate 29,253,667, forward strand.
CTCTTGAAAAGACCTCGAAATGTGTAAACGTCTCATCCTTTGAGGCCAAGAAAACACCCAAGAATACCTCGAATAGTCATCGACCACAACAAGAACATACCACTTCCCTCCTGCCGATCAAGACTCGATTTGGTCCAACTGTGTCCATATGGAGCGGTGTCACGGTGCATCGGTCATAGTGCTTGTGTGGGAGGATGAGGCGGCAACCATCTTGCCGTCTTCGGCATGGAGAGCAAACAAGATCTTTGACCATCTTGAGTTTCGGCGGACCACGAATGAGATCGTGGCCGCTAACTCGAGTCAAATGGTCAAATCCAATATGACCAAGTCTCCTATGCCAGAAGGAAAGGTCGCGGGACTCAGAAGCAAGCAAACAACGGAGAGGATCACCAAAAGACTCGGAAAAATCAGCACGAAGATCCTCCCAAAACGAGAAATCCATAAACCGGACTACAGAAGAATCAAGAATTTTGCAGTTGTTTTCTTAAAACTCACCTCGAAATCGTCATCGGTGGTGAGAGGCGAAAGCAAATTGTACTGCAGACTTACTAACCAAGGCAACATCTTTTAAAACAAATGAATCATTAATGCAAGATTGTACCTTTGGCGATGACTCGCCCGGAAGAGGCGTCTCGAAGGTGATCGTCTCATCACCTGGAGCACGGGCAAGGGAAGAAAACCAACGGGAATCTCCGGTCATGTGTCGTGAACACCCGGAGTCTACAAGCCAAACCTTTCCTTCCCCCGCGTGCGAACCGAGTCAACAAGAGAGCAAAGTCTCGATCTTGGGATAAATCAACATAGATTTTGGCACCCAACTTGAGTCACACGTCGGCGAAGAAGTAGTCACTGCACGGTCGACCTCTAACTACCCTCGCTCTCCGTCGCTCAAAGAAGCGAAGGTCTATGTGCGCACTGGCATTCTTTGGGTCCGGCCGCCACGGGAGGCGAGTCGAGTACCGGCGACGCTGATCACGCCGCGGGTAGCTATCTCGATGGAAACGAGATCTACCCTCAGGATGGCGGAAGTCACGACCGGAGGGAGCATGAGGAAAAAACATAAAACTCGGAAGAACCAAGTCCTCGATCTTCGCCCAAAGCTACCAACAAGAGCAAGCCTAGACCTCGTGTTGGTCTTAGGTGCACTCAAGGTGCAGGGCTGACCACGAATACGCCTAAGAGACTCAACACGGTCTCTTGCGCGATCTTGGCGCGCTTGAAGCAATGGTCAAACAAATGCCCATCCTTACGATGAAGGTGCAATGATACCGCCTTCCGAGGGGTGAAGTAGCATGAGATAACCTTATACGAGAGGCAAGTCTGCGGTGAAATCACCTTCTTGTCAATCCCTTGGACAAAGCCGGCGATCTAAATTGAACTTTCTTGTTCTTGGGCTTGACCTCGATCACACCCGCGGCTATGGGTGCGAGCACGGCGGTGGGCGTTTCTCACATCCTCACGGAAATCATATCCTAGACCTGTTTGAACTTGCAAATCTTTGATTGGTCTAGAATAAGATTGAGATCCTTCTTGCCTCCTACAAATTTCTCGAGAGTGTTCATAAAGTCTTGACACTCCCGAAGAGAGAGGTGCACGAAGAGCAAGGAGGAGGAGAAAGCAATGAAGGTAAGGAGCAGGAGAACGATACCAACAGAGGGAAGGCGGCTTGTGCACGCACAGTAGGCGTAGAAGGGACGATCCCTCTCGCTAGCAGGTTGGTTCGCATCGCTAGGCGTCTCTACCTTGCAGGGGCTTCTCCCCTTCTCCACAACCACATTACAAGCACAAGGTGGCTTCTCTAGTAGGTCCTTAGTTAGCTTCACATTTCTCATCCAATGCAATCAAGTTAGATTTTAGTTTGTTACAACTAATGCATGGTGAGCTAACAGGGTCCTTAGAAGCAAACTGAGCCAACTTCTTATCATGATCAATCATTTCTTGAAATTGTTTGTATGATTCAAGCTCAGATCGAGTTTAGGACAATTCACACATGAAGCAATAGGCTCAAGTAAAAGGCTTGTAACTCGGCAATTTTATGATCTGCCGCTTTAGATTCATCTTTAAGTTATTACAACTTTCACAAGTCTCGGGCGGATCGAGAAGCATAGTGTAAAGACCTCTAAAAGCATTATCCTTATCCTCACATGAGGTGCAAGAAATGGTCTCAATAGTAGTAGAGAAACAGAACCACCTACTCATCTCAATCTCGGAAGAAGACTAATATTCTCCACCTTAAGCAAATCAAGCTCAGAGGTCACACTATCATGAGAAGTCCTTAACTTCTCCATATCTCCTAGCAAAGCAGTGCATGTATCACAATCGTCACGGGAGGGAGCAGATATAAGTAAAGAAAGCTCCCGTGACAAACGATCTACTTCCTTCTCCAACTCGCTACATCTAGCTCTAGATCTAGCATGAAAACCTCCTAGCTTAAGAAAAGTCGCATTCGAGTTGGTCATAGGAGGGACATACCTCGTCGAGTCGGAATAGAGATCGTGTCGTGATCTCGCCCTCGAGGCCATGAAGCACATCTTGGGAGAAGTCGTCGCCGCTCTTGGGTTCTTGATCACCCGTCCGTCGTCGTCGCTCCATCCCTCCACCTCGTCGAGGTCGAGGTCGTCGAAGGCGGCGAGGACGCAGTGGAAGAGCTTCTTGGCCTTCCCAAAGTCGCGGAGCGGCTTCTTGCCTTGCGTCGGAGTTGGGGCCTTCTTGTTGCGGTTCTTGTCGGAGTAGTCGTTCTTGCTTGGAACCGCCGTAGTCGACTTTGCCTTTCCCCAACTTGGGACGGTTTGCTCGAATGTGGTTGGGGCCACCACACTCAAAGCAAATCAATGGTCCTCTTCTCTTTCCATCCTCCTCCTCTTGTAAGCATGGGAGAACTTCCGAGCTAGAAGGGCCAGTGTTCATCCTCTAGCTGCTCTAGCGATCATCGGTTACATCACGAGAGCGATAGGGAGAACCCGCAAAGAGAATCGTGAGAAGAACCGAGCGGCGGTGGGATCGGTGACTAAAGCCATCGATCGAGACTTGACCGGCGAGAGACTATGTCAATCTCGTGAGTCTTGAGCAGCGAAAGCGCATCAAGAGTCGGTCGAGAGGTCCGTGGTGTCCTTGATGGTGGTCACCTTCATTTCCCAAACCCTAAGATCGAGTGCGGAAAGAATCATCGGCGTTATCCGAGTCGGAGTATGTGAGACCGACGGCTCGGAGGTTGCTCGAGAATCTTATGAAAGCGAGAAAAGCACTCGTCTAGGGACTCACCGACAAGCATCTCAAATTTCTTTGTAGTCGCGCTTGAATCGGTCTTGTCGCACCGTCTTTATTTGGGTGGTGCCCTCATGGTAAGCATTGAGGTCACCCAAATATCGAAGGTCGACGTCGGTGAGAGATGCGATCAAACTCGCTTCTACTCAAACCACGAACAATGATGTTCCTCGCTCTTGCGTTAGCCTCAACATCGACCATATTCCGGCATTGATGTTCTCATCGGGCGGGAACAACGAGCTGGACCTTGACCTTTCGCCGGATGCGTAGCCTCGAGCACGGATGTAGGTCTCCATCCGGCTCTTCGAATGGAAAATCCATCCCATCAAAGATCGGGGCTTGGTCGAGTACTTGTCCGTCGCCATGGCTCTTGAGACCGGTTAAAGATCTATCAAGAAGAGCTAGCAAGCTCGATACCAATTGTAGGACCGAAATGGCGACGGAGGGGGTGAATGTCGTTCTCGTCAAAAATCGCCCGAGTATTCAGACTAATTTCTCCTTCAATAGCTATGTAAAAGCTATGAAGCAAGAAACTAATATTCGATTCTTTGAGAGCAAGAAATCATCTTGAAAAACAGCCACGACAAAGAACACAGTAGTAATATATTACCACGGCAAAGAAACAATGAAAAGACTTGCCACGGTAAATAAACTCGCCTCAAATCATCACGACAAAACAAACGCTGCTTTCTTTGCCACCGACAAAGACAAAGCGGGAATGCACTTAGCTGCGATAAGCGCTACCACGGAAGGTCTCTGTGGCTGCTACCACGGCAAAGAAAATCAAAGCTAATTTGCAGCTGCCCCAAGGGAAATCGCAGGATCTTTGTCATGGCAAAAGAAATCGCTGAAATTGTCGCCACGGCAAAGAAAAAGGAAAGCTAGCTGGTGCCGAAAGAAGTGAAAGCGATGTTGTCCCAACCGAAAAGCAAAAGCGAGAAAAATGGTTGTTGAACCAAAAAGAAGAAAAAGCGAAATCTTGAAAAATAGAAGAGGAACTCGGTGAGACAAAATCAAAAGGAGAATTTGCTCAAGAGACTTAGAGATAGTAAAACAGAGAGGAGACGGCCGGACAAAACCGAGAATGATGATCAGTAAATTTCCATTAAAAAGAAAGTAAAAGCGAAACCGATTTCTTTAGAAAATTTTGACAGAGCGGTTGAAAAAGCGGTTGTCTGAGAGTATCAAGCGAGACAAGAAAAGCGAGCTAGCACTCGATCGAATCTTGTTCTTCTCGGTTGAGAAAATAGAACCTTACAACAAGTAGTCACTTAACCTCGAAATCAAACCATCGCAACCAAGATCAATACGGAGGAGAAGGACACATCTGAGCAAGAACTCAAAACGGTTTGAGTATAAACGTGAAATCAAGTCTTTGAAGAGATTGAGAGTCTCACATCTATTGATCATGTGATTCTTCATTTTAGATAAGAAAGATCTCACAACAAGAAAACCACCTCAACTCAAGAAGATATCAAGAAAGCAAAAGCTCATCTCGAGGCGGTAGAAAGACGAGAGAAGTCAAGAACATCTCAAATACATGGGATCTCGGTACTAAGGCATGAATGATTATATGAGCAACAGATCACATCCACTTCATGCCAACCTTTATAGATCAACACACACAAATAAGAGTAATTACAAGACTCTCAAATCATCCTCTCTCTCTCAATCCTCAAGAACACCAAGAGCCTCATATGCTTCTTGGGAGGAACACAACACACACAAAGATATGAATAAGCTCACAAGTGTCCTAAGGGGTATGCAGCCCTCACCTCTATTTATAGCCCTTGGCTAACGGGTCTCCAACCCACACGGCTAAACCTAACGGAGCCGTCTCCCGCTTGTGCGACTTTGCGAAATTCCCGTTTCGCCCCTCCTGCACCTTCCGGGAAGCTTCCGCGCTCCTTGCCTCGCACGCCTCGCAACACGTTGAGTCCACGTCGTCTTTGACACCTCATGACCGTTTTGACCTCAGCGCCACTGCGCTAGTCCGGTCCACCGTGTCTCGCCACGACTCGCCTCCGTCCTGCGATCCACGGACAAGAAACACGTCACATAGCACCGCTCGATACATGAGCAGCGCAAATAGCATTAGCAAGATCAAACCTGTCGCAACAATGGAATATGCATTCTAACCCATACGACTAAGCTTGACCAAAGTCCGACCGAGCCCGTTGCACCCATGCAACGTCGGGGTCCGAACAAACCGACTCAAACTCGACTTTTGAAAACAGATGTCAATTACTCATCACTCACAATGGGATGACCTTCACATGGTCTCGGTGAGGAGAGTTTATGGATATACTGCAAACTACTCCACTACTTAGGCTACGAGGCGCCCATCTACCGCGGTTGGAGGACCGGGCGGGGGAGGCGAGTCTGGTTAGTGGAGATCTTCATCTACCCCCGGCGCGAGGGAGACCCGTCTCACGTTTTCCGGACTACCCATCGGAGGAGCTTGGTGGCGGCAGCTCTATAGGACGCCGCCCGTCTGACGCAGCCCAACTTTGCGACATCCACGCGACCCTGGTGTTAGAGTCTCCCTTCAGCTACCACCCGCTACGGACAAGCACGCCAGGTGCAGCGGGACCGGGTGGCTGAGATGGAGGATGACCCGAGGCTTACGCATTAGGTGGACCTCACCCGGGCCATGGGTACCGCCCACGTGGTGGCGCAGGAGGAGATCACCGTGCCGGGGCGCCCGCTGCGCACGCCACATCGAGGTGGAGTCCTTGCGAGCGGCTCGCCCAATGCGGCGGGCCTTGGTGGAGGCTAAGGCGGGCGGTGCCGCTCACGCCCGAGACTCGTGACGCCACACCGGCGCAGCTCCAGCACCTCCGCCAAGTTCCGGGGGACTCTGCACTAGGCTCACGACACGCAAGAGCGTGCGGCCCCCGGGGCCCCAGTCCGCTCTACACCGAGGAGAGGCTCGCTGCAGCCGTTCACGCTCTCACTCCGACTCCAACCCGTCTGAGTTTAGTGGTAGCAGGTCCCATTCTCAGTGTCGGACTACACCCTCCGGTCCAGTGTTGGTGACATGGAGGTAAGCGTCTGAGGTTCGATTAATCTGATGCTTGCTAGGGTTTGGCTAGTGTTAGCAAGCCCAGATCCTCGTCTTATTAGTAGCAGCTTGAGCCAGTGTCTTAGTCTCGTGTATGTGTAAGTTATGAATGCAAAGTCCGTGTATGTTTGTAAAGCCCAGCATGGCTTGTGAGGCCATAGAAAGCTGGCTATGTAGTGTGTTGCCTATGCTTAATGAAAGCGGCCTTGTGTTTTAAAACTTTTCTGCTGTTGATGTTTGGATTTGGTTCTTTTATGTGATGACCTTGGGTTGTTAGTCTTATGGGGTTAGAACAAAAATTTGACAGAGTGCTAAAATACTGCAGATGGCCGACCATAGAGTTACCCGAGCACAAGTGGTGCAAACCCGGACATGCAGTGCGGTAGAAGCCGACCAAGAAGCACAAAGACGTGGGAAGGGAAGAGGCCCAAGTCAAGGGGTAAACCTCCCACCCCCGCCGGCCAACCCGTCCATGGCGCAAGTAATGGCACAGCAAACGCAAATACTTCAGGCTATCTATGCAGGCCAGCAGACCAACACCAATGTCCATGTTTCTGACCTGGGCGACTTCATTAGGACCCGGCCCCTTACCTTCGCCGGGGCGAGATGAGCCTCGAGGCGGAAGATTGGCTACGAGACAGGAGGAAGCTCAGTATAGCCAAGACCGCAGAGAATGACCAAGTAATCTTTGCAACCCACCAACTCAGGAGCCTTGTTGCTGGTTGGAGAAATACACAGCCACAAAGGATATGAGGACACCCCTACTGGAGCTAGCACGACAATTGTACCATGGGCAGAGTTCAAGGCGGCCTTCAAGGCCAACTTTGTTCCAACTAGTGTAATGTGAATGAAGAAGAATGAATTCCGCAATCTGAAATAGGCCAGCATGCCAGTCAGTGAATACCTCACTAAGTTTAACCAACTGGCCCGCTACGCCCCAAAGGATGTAGCAGACGAAGAAGAAAAGATTGACAGGTTCTTCGTAGGGATGAATGAAGAAATGCGAGTGCAACTTATCATCCAAGATTTCACAAGCTTTCACCAACTTGTGAATAAGGCCCTAGTTCTGGAAAATGAGAAGAAAAACCTGGAGGCTAGCCGCAAGCGCAAGCAAGTGGCTCAGCGACCTCAAGGGAGATTCATCCAGAAGTTCTTCAACAACCCCTCCTTCCCAGGATCAGCCCCACCCCAGAATCCCGGTCCGGTACTCCATCCCAATGGCAACACTTTCGGACACCCGTCCTTGAGCCGGTTCTGGAACCAATCCTGCGGCCTCCTTCAAGCCCTACAATTTGTGGAGAAAGGGGCATTTGCCTATCGCGCCATAGCGGCAAACCACTCCCGTGAAGTTCAATTTGGGGACCACTCCCAACCGAGGCCAAGCTTCAGTACCTAGCAAGGGAAATCAGACTCCTCAATCCAACAGGGCGACATCAACTTCAAACCGAGGGAGGGTCAATCACGTCACCGCAGAAGAAGCTGAGGAGGCTGCTGGAGTCCTGCTTGGTACGTTCTCTGTTAAGACATTACCAGCGCGTGTTCTTTTTGATTCTAGGGCATCACATTCATTTATAGCCAAAGATTTGCCGATAAACTTAGGTTGCACCTTACTCACTAAAGAAACCAATGGTGCTTAGCTCACCATGGGATTACTAATGCCACCTTAGTATGCCACAGGGTAGAAATTATCATGGAAAGGTTTTGGTTCCTAGCAGATTTAATAGTTTTGGCCTTCCAGACCCTGGATATTATAGTAGAAATGGACTGGTTAGCCAAACACCAAGGAATACTAGATTGTGCCACAAGGAGAGTGAAGCTAACCAAATGCCAGGGGCTAACCATTGAGGTAAAAGCGGACCGACCGTATCGATGGGGCGCGCCATATATTATTGCGAAGATGTGCCATTGGAAGGGATGATGGTGGTACAAAACTACCACAAGTCTTCCCAGAAGAATTGCGGCATGCCACTAGATAGAGATCTCGAGTTTGTTATCAATTTAAAGCCTGGTGCTGCCCCTATCTCCAAGAGACCATATAGAATGACCGTAGATGAGCTAGAGGAGTTGAAGAAGCAACTTCATGAGCTACAGGACAAGGGTTTTATCGGCGAGTTCCTCACCTTGGGATCCCGGTAATCTTTGTGAAGAAGAAAGATGGCACCGCTAGGATGTGTGTAGACTACCGGGCTTTAAATGAAGTGACCATCAAGAACAAGTACCCGCTGCCTAGGATTGATGATCTATTTGATCAGCTTGGGGGAGCCACGGTATTCTCCAAGATTGATTTGAGGTCGGGTTATCATCAACTAAAAATTAAGGTGGAGGACATTCCAAAACTTTTACCACTAGATATGGGTGTATGAATTTGATTATGTCTTTTGGTTTAACTAATGCCCGCCTATTTCATGAACCTTATGAATAAGGTCTTCATGGAATACTTGGATAAGTTTGTGGTAGTATTCATCGATGATATTCTCATCTACTCCAAGACCGCGGAAGAACATCTTTGAGCATCTGTGGTGGTACTAGAAAAGTGAAGGAACATCAACTCTACGCCAAATTCAGCAAGTGTGAATTTTGGTTGTCTGACATTAGTTTCCTGGGACATATAGTGTCTGCAGGAGGCGTGTCGGTCGACCCCGCCAAAATTGCTGCAGTGGATGAATGGCAATGACCCACCTCCGTCACCGGGTGAGGAGCTTTCTTGGATTAGCGAGGATATTACAGGCGGTTCATGAGGGTTCTCTCGGATTGCCGGGCCAATAACCCAACTCCTCAAGAAGGAGCAGGCATTTGGGTGGACGGGGCTTGTGAAGAGCTTTCAAAAGCGAAGAAGAGGTTGACTACCACCCAGTCTTGGTTACTGCCCGATGTCGCCGAGATTTTGAGGTGTCTTGTGATGCTTCACATCAAGGGCTTGGGGTGTCTTGATGCAAGGAGGAAGGTGGTAGCTTATGCATCCAGGCAGCTTCACCCTCATGAAGCAAACTACCCAACCCACGACCTGGAACTAGCCTCAGTGGTGCATGCCCTAAAAATCTGGAGGCACTATCTCATTGGCAACCGCTGTGATATATACACAGATCACAAAAGCCTCAAATACTTTTTCACCCAGTCACACCTTAACCTGAGGCAGAGGAGATGGCTAGAACAGATCAAAGATTACAACCTAAGTGTCCACTACCACCGGAAGGCTAATGTGGTAGCCGATGCTCTAAGTCGTAAGGCCTATTGTAATAACCTTATGGTTCAGAACACCACCGAGCTATATAAAGAATTAGTGGCCTTGAACTTAGAAATAGTGGAAAAGGAACCTTAGCGGTAATGGAAGTGCAGACAAGTATAGAAGAGAGAATTATGGCGCACAAAAAAAAAGACCCAGCTACTCTAAGGTTGAGAAGACTAATGGAAAAAGGGAAGACTCCCAAGGTGACTATGGATCAACAAGGAGTCTTAAGGTACATGGCGCGTATCTTCGTGCCCCACCAGAAGGACCTCAAGGACCTGGTACTCAGGGAAGCCCATAGCTCTGCATATTCCCTTCACCCTGGAAGTACCAAAATGTATCAAGACATGAAGTAATGGTACTGTGGTGGCAGCATGAAGAGGGACATCATTGAACATGTCGTTTCTTTGTGATGTGTGCCGAGTGAAATTTGAACACCAAAGGCGGCGAGATTGCTACAACCCTTGCAAATACCTCAGTGAAAATGGGAGGAAGTTGGCATGGACTTCATTATGGGATTTCCGCAAACAAAGTCAGGGTATGACTCGGTATGGGTAATAATTGACCGATTGACCAAAGTGGCACGTTTTATTCCCGTCAGGACAACCTATAAAGGGGATAAATTGGTTGAACTGTACATGTCTCGCATCGTGTGTTTGCACGGTGTACCCAAGCGGATAGTGTCTGATCGCGGTTCCCAATTTACCTCACATACGGGCAAGCTGCATGAAGCCCTAGGTACCGCTTAGATTTCGGCCGCCTATCACCCTCAGACGGATGGTCAAGCGAGAGGTAAACCGGATATTGGAAGATATGCTTGAGGCACGTGTTCGGACTTCTCAAAAGAATGAGATAAATGCCTACCCTATGCTGAGTTTGCATATAACAATAGCTATCAAGCTAGCCTGCAGATGTCCCCCTTTGAAGCCCTGTATGGAAGAAAATGCCGCACCCCGCTACACTGGTTAGAAGTGGGAGAAGGCTATGTGTTTGGACCTAAAACTCTAAGGCAAGCAGAAGAAAAGATTCGCCTGATTAGAGATCGATTGTTAGCAGCTCAGTCCAGGCAGAAGAGTTTTGCGGACAAGAGGCGAAGGCCACTAAGTTTTGAAGTTGGGGTTCACGTATATTTGAAGGTATCACCCTTGCGTGGGGTCAAGCGATTTAAGGTCAAAGGCAAACTCACCCGCTATGTTGGGCCATTCGATTGTGGCCAAGAAAGGAGAGGTTGCCTATCCTAACACTACCACTTGAACTGTCCGATGTACGATGTCTTCCATGTGTTCCAGCTGAAGAAATGCTTGCAGTCTTGGGAAGACAAAGCTCCGTTGGAGGCAATCGAGCTTGAGAAGGACCTAACTTACAAAGAGCGTCCAGTCAAAATTTTGGACACCGTGGAAAAGAGAACTAGAACCCAGTCCATTCGCATGTGCAGAGTACAATGGAGCCATCATTCGAAGAAAGAAGCTACCTGGGAGCGCGAAGATCAGCTACGTAGGGATTACCCCGCTTTGTTTTCTAGCTAAGCCGAATCTCGAGGTCGAGATTCTTTCTAAGGGGGGTAGAATTGTAACAGCCTGGAAAAGTCAAGGGTCTATGAAATAAAAATTTGTGAATTACCTTACGACGCATCGTATTGAGTTGGGCTTTTAAAAATATTTCTGGAAAATTTGGATAAGGTTCCAAAAATTAAGATATTAAGAAGGAAAGGCACCTGTTTAAATGATAGAAGATTCAAATTTTACATACGAATCTGAAAAGATGATCCATAAAAATGCACAAGTTGAAATTAATATTTTTGTAAATTACAAAATTAGAATTAAGCTTAGAAATAAATACTACCTTAATGTTGGTATAAAATTTTAAAAAAATATCTGGATTTTACACAAAGTAGATATACCCTAAACTAATAAAAAGAATAGAAAAGAAAAAGAAAAGGAAAGAAAAATAAAAGAAAATCGGGGAATGGCCAGCCGACCTGACCAGCCCCACCCACTCCGCGCCCCTCCTCGGTCTCTCGTCCCTCCCTCGTGGGGTGGGCCCCTTGGACCCCTCTCTCTTCTCTCTCGCGCGGACCCCCTCTCCTCCGCCTCGGCCGGGGCGGCGACCACGTCGCGAAAAACCCGCGGCGGGGAGGGGGCAACAACCCATCAGGGCATCCTGCGCGCCCTTGGACCCTTTGCACCCCCAGCCGCCCATGACGGCCGCCCTTGCCCGCGTCGGGTCGGCGTAGCCAGCACCACCGGTCGGCTATAAAACCGGGTGTCCCTCAAAAGGACCGCCGAGTCACCCCAAACCTTCCACCAAAAGCAATCGACTCAAAACCACCGGATCGCCATCATCCTCCTTTCTCCCCAACTCCCCGTCGGCCCCTCGCGCAATTCATAGCTACTCGCTGGTGGGAGCTCAATTCCTTGCTCCCACACCATCTCCGAGCATCGCCGACCTTCTTCGGCCTCATCCAGAGCTTCTCGTCGTCAGGTGCCTCGCCGCACCGAACGCCTCCCGAGTGCCCGCCACCGCATGTCGCCGACCAACCTCCGTGACTCAGGCCCTCACCGTCACCTCCGTTAGCTTCACGGGACTCCAGCAACCCGTTTTGGCGTCCCGCTACCTCCCGGACCTCCCTCGCGCGACGCCACCGACCTCTCCGGCCTCGGACCGCCTATGCTCGGCTCCCAGCGCGCCCTCCTTAAGAGGTAATATTACCCTTAAGAGTTGAGATGCTGTGAGTCCGCTGGCTAGCTAGCGCCACCCTTTCCCCGGCTCCCTCGGCGTGCGTTCGAGCCCCCGCTCACGCAGCGCCTGAGGTTGAGCCTTTCTTTTAATTCCGCCGGCGTGGTGGGCCCCGCTGTCGGCACTTCTGTATCTGCCGCCCGCCGACAGTCGGACCCGCTGTCGAGGCGGTGAGGAGGCGTGGCACTGCCGCCTAGGCCCCGTGTCGGCGCCGCTGCGGCCTGATCAGCGGCGATGGGTCCACATGTCGACTTTGTTATTTTCCAGATTTAGTTGAACCGAAAGTATTCAAATGGGTATAACTTATTCATTTTAGCTCCAAATTAAGTGAGATCAATTTCTAAATTCATCTAAATTCAAGAGCTATCTAATGGAACCAGAACCAATATTTTTGTAATTTATTTGAATTTTGTGATGTTATTTTGAATGTTGTATTGATTTTTATCCAAATTTTCGCGCATGTAAAAATTAGCATTCGAAGCTCAGGAAGAGGAAGCTGCAGCTGTAGGCCCCAATACACAGAACCCCGACACCTATAATCAAGGCGAGTCAATACTTTGATCATTTGAGCCTACCTTTTCGATAAATTACTTTGATTTCAGTTATTACAAACTGCATGCTTATATTTATATTGCAATACATGTTAATTTCAGATTCTAGTTATATGTCCCTGCTTTCTTTCTTATTATCATTATACATCCCTTCTGTTATACCTGGTTAAGTGACCCTTGTCTCCCTAGTAAAAGTAATAATGATATTACTCTTTTTTGAAAATAAGTCCCTAAGTATTAGTGCCATGCCTAGAGTTGTTTAGGTAGTTAGGGGTGTGAGAGCACCCTAGCATCTCTTATAAATTTGAGAAATCATTCTTGGGTAGTCATTGTGATGATGACTGGTGTATGTTGGTGTAAGTATTTTGCATTCTAAAAGAAGCCCACATGCTTAACTATCTGGGCGGATGGATCAAGGGTGTGTGTGTATGTATGAATGGTGCCGTGATAGCACAAAGGGAATTGTGGTAGAACCGCCCAGATAACCATTAAGGACTGAATCTGGTGATGACCTCCCAAGGTACAAACAGTACAACCACATGCTGGCAAAGTGTAGGCAGGGCTAAATAATTTGTGTAGTTCTAGTGTGGTTACGTGAAGGTGTGAACACGAGCAAAGGGATGGATGGTCTCATCCCCGCCTTTGCCCGTGATGGCTCACGAGGGACCCTTCTCGAGGGATGGTTGCATCCTACAGAAGATAGACCTTAGCGGGCGTAACCACAAGTAGGATTATGCATTATATGATCTGTGATAGACTTCTCAACTGCATGGCTAAGGAATCATGTGGGGCAACGAGCATATCTATCTCTTGTGGGTAAAGTGTACAAACTCTGTAGAGTCAAAACTATTCGAATAGCCGTGCCCACGGTCATGGCGGACATGGAATCTGAATAGATATAGTTCTATTTCAAAATTTTGATGGATGGATGGGATAAAAGTGGAGGCGAGAAACCCCTTATTTGAGTTGTCCCGGTGTCGCCCGGTGGTAATGTAAAGCTATAATTTGAAGGCATGATATGAAGAGCGAGACCATGTAACGGTGGATGGCCTCGACTCGTTGAAAATAAATGTATATGTTATGAGCATCATGTTTAAAAGTTCAAAAAGGCTAGGTTTTAGGGAACTTTTAAGTATTGTAGTTCTAAAAGCACATTTCAGCAAACAAAATAACCTGAGCCTCCCTTGGAAAAGCCTTGCATACTACTTACTGCATTCTGTGTATTGACTCGCTGAGCACGGTGGTTAGTGTGCTCACACTCGCATTACCAAAAACCCAGACTCAGGAACTCAAGATCATTATGCCTATGAGGAAGCACCTGCTGCGGATGGAGGAGACAACGCCGAGACTTAGGACGAATATTTCATGCTTAGAACCTTAGGTAACTAGACTAAGGTGTGGTTTGAATACAAATATTGCTGGAACTCTAGTAGTATTTGTATGGCCACTTTTGCCCTCAGTCTTTGCCTGTGGTTAATAAGCCTACTTTGTTCTGCTTCCGCTGTTGTACTTTTGTGATGTAAACATTTGGCCTGACCGACCCTATTGCAAAAACTCCGCTCTTTTGAAGGCCTAACTTCGACTATATTATATAATGATATTATGGCTTATCATGAATTCAGCGATATATGAAATGATTCAGCTATGTATCTGTGAGCATTATCTACTGATACAGGGAATAATGCGGTAAGACACAGCAAATTCTGGATTGAAAAAATCCGGGTCTGACATCCGCTCAACCTCCACTCCTCCAGTATGGTCATCTGCTGCTACTGCTATTTAGTTGCTATTTGTTGACTGAATGTATTGGATGAATCAGTAGGGGCAGTGATCAGGTTGTTTGTTGTCAGTAGCTTGTTTATTTGCTATTTGTTGTCCTGCTGTTCAGATCAGATCATGGCATCTGGTGGTGGATTTGGAGACTCGAGTGCGTCATGTAGCACTGATACTAGTGCGTGTCCTGGCTCATCTAGTGGAGCCGCCTTGGCTAGGAGCATCCTAAATGCTGCTCGTGTGGTACCTCCAAATGACAATAAAAAGAAGCTGCTTTGGAGGTATGTTGAGTTGCAAGAGAAGACTGGGAATAGTGCAGGAGGGGATGCACGATCTAGATGTAGGCTCTGTGATCATATTATCCATGGGGGCTACTCAAGAGTTAAAGCACATCTCTTGAAGATAGGAAATTATGGTGTGAAGTTTTGCCCAAAAGTTACAGTCGATGTGCTCGCTTAACTTCAGGATGAAATTGCTAAAGCGGAGGCAATGATCGCGAGAAGCTTGCCAAGGGAAGTTCCACTGCCTACCGAAGGGTTGAATGTGAGGAAGAGAAGGGGGGTTTCAGCTATTGAATCAAGCTTCCATCATGAAGGTTGTAGCCAGCTTGACGCTTTGATTGCTAGAATGTTCTTTACCTCAGGTTAATATCTTTCTACACTAACTAATCTCCTTATCTTACCATGTTAGATTGTTAATTACATTTAGAAATTAATTTGGACCCCTTTGTTCATTTGTAGGCATACCTTTCAATGTAGCAAGAAAAACTTATTTCAGGAAAGCATTTACCTATGATGCCAACCACAACTTGGGTGGCTATGCCCCTCTAAATTACAACAAGTTGAGGACAACCCTTCTTGTGCAAGAGAAGACACATGTTGAGTGAATGTTGCAGCCCATCAAGTCAACGTGGAGCTCAAAAGGTGTGAGTATTGTATCAGATGGGTGGTCCGATGCTCAAAGGCATCCACTCTTAAATTTCTTGACCGTAACAGAAGATGGACCAATGTTTTTAAGAGAAATCAACACTGAAGGTGAAGTCAAGAAAAAGGAGTTCATCGCCGAGAAGATGATAGCTGATGAACTCGGCGATGAACTCCAACATTCTGCGGTCCAATTATCTTCTTAATTGAGGAACTCCTTTTCGGTCCTCCATAATTGAGGAGGTTGGACCGCAGAATGTTGTCCAAGTGATTATTGATAATGCAGCCAACTGCAAAGCCGCGGGGTTGATTGTTGAGCAAAAGTTCCCCCATATTTTCTGGACCCCATGCGTTGTCCATACTTTGAACCTTGGCTTGAAGAACATATGTGATCCAGGGAAATTGGTGATGAGGCTTATGAAGATTGCCATTGGATTAGTAAGGTAGCAGCAGATGCTAGTATTATAAAGAATTTCATCATGAATCATTTCATGAGGCTGTCTATGTTCAATGAGTTTAGTAAGTTGAAATTCCTTGCCATTGCTGATACGAGATTTGCTTCTACTATTGTGATGCTCAAAAGGTTTCGTTTGATCAAAGAAAATCTTGTGTTGATGGTAGTGAGTGAAAAATGGAGTACCTATAGGGATGACAATGTGGGGCAAGCACAGTTTGTCAAAGATAAAATTCTGAATGATGTGTGGTGGGATAAGGTGCAATACATCCTTGATTTCACTGAGCCTATTTATTCTATGATACGAGCAGCTGACACTAACAAACCATGCCTTCATTTGATCTATGAAATGTGGGATACAATGATTGAGAAGGTGAAGGCTACAATTTATCGCCATGAAGGGAAAGAATCCCATGAGGAGTCTACTTTTTATAATATTGTGCAAGAGATATTGGTTTCACGATGGGCCAAATGTAATACCCCCTTGTATTGTTTGGCACACTCACTAAATCCCAAGTAAAGCCCTTTGCCTTTTAAATTTTTATTGCTCGCCTTTAGATTTCAATTTTAGGATACTAAACTTAGCATATGCAGGTATTATAGTAAAACTTGGCTTGGTGAAGTTCCAAATCGCCAACCTCCTCATATGGACATTGAAATTTTGGACATGAGGAATAAATGTTTTAGGAGGT
This sequence comes from Bonia amplexicaulis, assembly GCA_036346245.1. NCBI lineage: Eukaryota > Viridiplantae > Streptophyta > Magnoliopsida > Poales > Poaceae > Bonia > Bonia amplexicaulis. The sequence goes on from CM070736.1 coordinate 29,270,350, forward strand.
TTTTTGTTGGTGATGAGTTGCGATATATCAAACAACAATTTGCAGATTTCTCTTTGTTGGAAGTGGATTTAATTCCTTTGACTCAATTGAGGATAGAGTCCATCTAGAACCAAAGCAATGGTGGGGAATTTATGGTAACTGTGCCCCAGATTTGAGAAAATTGGCATTGAAGTTATTTGGGCAGCCAACATCGTCTTCTTGCGTAGAAAGAAACTAGAGTACCTATGGTTTGATCCATAGTTCAATGAGGAATAGGTCCGTTATACACTTATCATCCATAGTTCATTGCAATTGCATTGTTGTAGGCTTAACCTTGGACGTGCTAAGGATCTTGTATTTGCGCATCACAATTTGCATCTTCTTTCAAGGAAATCTGGAGAGTATTACACTGGCCCATAAAAAATGTGGGATGTTGGAGGAGATAGCTTCGAATTCTTTGATGGCAGTGCTCAATTTCTTCAACATGCTGATCTCTCACTGGATGAACCAGACCTTGAGAGAGTACTAGAAGATCTTGGGGCGCTGGCCTTGTCTCCATCAGATGTTGGACCTCTGGTCCAATCAGAGACAACTCTACAGGATGGAAGCAACAATTAGACTACACATTTGTCTTTTGTCATGTATTTTATCTAGCTATCTTATTATGTAATAGTTATGGTTTTATGGACTTATGGTCTATTGAACTTGGATACTTGGATTGGTTGTGGTCTTTTGGACATATTAGATTATGTATTAAGTTTATTTACTAAGTGGTCTGTCGAATGCTTTCTTTACTATCTAACTATCAATCATGATTCATGAGTTGTGATTCAGCTATTTATTTCATTAGTTGTATACATGTACTTATCTATTACATTATTCTTGCAGATGGTTCATTATATTAGTCTAACGACCGGAGGGAGGCGAAGTACCAAGTAAGTTACTACATGCCTACATCAATATTAAGATATTCTCGGTTTCTCAATTCCTTATAAGAATTCATTAATTTCTTATTTTATCTTTATTTTTATATATATATATATATATATATATATATATATATATATATATATATATATATATATATATATATATATATATATATATATAGGAAGCCTCTTTCTACACCGGTGTAGTTACACCCTATATCATATCTCGCGATGTAGGGAGTATCTCGTGTAATGGAGGGTATGCACGTATAGTATACAAGTATTTAAGACCATCTAGGTGGTATGAATAATTTTTCGAAGTGGTATGTACATTTTTCGACATACTCCTTTTATGCTGGCGTATATAAGGGTATTTACAAAAATATGCTAAAAACTATGAACTCATTTACAAGTTTTTCGTGGTTCACATTGGAGTATCTTATAATTAGTGTACAAATGTACCTAAAGTGATAAAGGAGTATTTTAAGTTTGTTTAGGTGGTATATTAGAGGTGGGTGTAATTACACCGGTGTAAAGGTATTTTTCCTATATATATATATATATATATATATATATATATATATATATATATATATATATATATATATATATATATATATATATATATATATATATATATATATATATATATATAGACATCGCCGTATCGGTATTTTTAGGAAAATGGCTAATCGCGGTATCGTGTATCCGTATCCGTACCGGGTATCTGGGTAACATAGGATCCTAGTCCTGTGATGTCCAGTATCCTGCAATTTAAGCCGACTTTTCTGAACCAAACAAGCAGCTGACCAGTCGACAACTTTATAAGCACAAGAGTGAGATATGCCACATGCATATATAGAAAGAAAGTACCTCAATTAACAAACAGATCAGTGAAGGGCACCTTGCTATATATATGTCCAAATGATGCAATACCTCTCACCCTCACATACTGAGCTGCATGTCTAGGTGGTAGTGGACACGCAGAGTTCTGCACTCTCTTTCACTAGGAAGAGCTGAGAAGAGCGGAACAAAACAAGGGAAGGAGAGCAAGAGATCCCATGGCCTCTTGTGCAGCAAGGCTCCAATCCCTATGCCACCATCAACTCTTCATCATCGCCTTGGTTGCCCTCTCAGTGCTGCTGCAGACAGTCACAGCAGAGGATGAGAAGCCCACATGTCTCACAGTTCTCAGGGTACATCACTGTGAACAGCCAGAATGGCAGGGCACTCTTCTACTGGTTCTTTAAGGCTCAGGCACTGCCTCCCAGAAGCCTCTCCTACTTTGGCTCAATGGAGGTTGATACTTTACTTATCCATAGTTAGCACAAGCAGTAAGCAGAGAAGTAGTTTTTGTTCTTAGTTGCTTTGTTTGGTGCTATACTTCGCTGTACGTGATCTTGTGATCGTCCATGATCCATAGTGAACTAGTCATAGATTTTTTTTTGTTTAGTTATGGTCTTTTCTAGTGAACAATTTCAGTGTTCTCCTAGGAGTTGTGATTTTTTCTGTTTTCTGTTTGACTGAACCATCATTTAGGCCCTGGCTGCTCCTCTGTGGGCTATGGAGCAGCTTCTGAGCTGGGGCCTCTCATGGTCAATGGAAATGGAACAGGTTTGGAGTTCAACAAATTTGCATGGAATAAAGGTGTGGTTTTATTCTTCTTCTACTACTTGTATGGTGTTACATCCAGAAGTCACATCAGTAATGCTGCTGCTACTAGTAGAAGTGGAACTAATAAAATCAATACTACCATAGTTGCATCTTCATTTTTCATTGATTTAAACTTCATCAGAAGACAATTTGCCATTCTTAGATGCTTTTTTATTATTCCATGCTTGTTGTTTTGTTGGTCTTCACTAAATCTGTTTATGGTTCTTTCAGAAGTCAGTTAAGGTGATGTTCAGTGTATTTTCAGAAATTGGTTGTTACTCAATTTTGGTTTCCTTGGTCTAAATTTCATCAGAGGCCAATGTGCTGCTCTTGGAGTCTCCTGTTGGAGTTGGCTTCTCCTACACAAATACCTCCTCTGACCTAGACAACATTGACGATCCTTTCGTCGGTATTGATCTTTGTCTCACGCACGATCTTTACTGTTCAGAAAGTCTGAAACTGTTCTGTTACTGTGTTCATTAACCGAAATTTCAACTGGTGCAGCTGAGGATACCTACACCTTCTTGGTGAATTGGTTCAAGAGGTTTCCTCAGTACAAGAACCATGACTTCTACATCTCAGGAGAAAGCTATGCAGGTAAGGGCAGACAGCTCCCTTTCTTCGAACAACACAAATAGTGCAAAATTGAATAAGCCCACAAGGAAAAGATACAAAAGATATCGCCTTTTCCTTTTGTTTTGATGAGTAGTGTAAGCATGCAAAACAGGAATAAATCCTCTATTTTCCACTCCCCACTATTTTCTAGTTAAAAGGGTTAGCCTACAGTACTAGTAGATCCTATTCCCTACAGTCTTCAGTCCACGCCAATACATGGATCCCACTAATACCTTTGTTAGGTTCTTAACCAAGTTGGTGGGGTTATGCTGTTAAAAAATACAGCTAACTTTAATTGGAATTGGAATACTTCTTTTTGTTTAGTGTTGTCACTACACCCAAATAGTCACACTAAGGGTCAAAGAGTATAAAAGTGGCTAATCCAATAAAATTTAGGGCGAAAAGTATTGAGCTTTAAGCCTGGTGGTTATCCTAATTGTCACACACACACATCAAGGCCTCTGCGGCCATCCACAACATCCAATGTGTATCACACATGTAAACACAATCTTGAAGAACAAGACACTGGCCAACTTTGATACAACAGGCCATTATGTTCCTCAGCTTGCTGAAGTGGTGTATGAGCGCAACAAGCACACTGAAGCATATCGGCATATCAATATGAAAGGATTTATTGTAAGCACTTTTTCAAACCCATTCCATTTTCTTTTGATACCATCCCCTTGCTGAAGGATTGCTTTATTGGAAATTAACTTGAGAGCCTATGTTGAGTGCTAATTTTTTGCTGTTCTTCACAGTAATTTCTTGTACTTGTACAAGTTATATGAAAAGTGTATATTTGTGAGCTTTGCTGAATCTCTATTTGTGAGACCATGTGGAAGTCACCTCATATTGTGTGATGAGTATTTGATTTTGTTTGTGCTTCTTATCAAAGTTTGAGTTCGATTTTTGTGTCATTTGCACTCTAGTTTTATTGTCAGGTGATCAGTAGTCTGACTGGAGGGTCTGATCGGCCATGGGTGACGGTTTGACAGGAGTGGTCTGACCGGCCGAGGATGACGGTTCGACTGCAGGTCCGGTGTGATCGATTTCTAGTTAGTGGTATGTTTATTCTAGAGAGATCTTTGTTTTGTTGCGCGAAGGTTTTGAGAGCGGTGTGACTGGCCGTAAGGTGGCGGTTCGACTAGAGTGTGTCGAGCAGTCTGACCGATATGGTTGCCTACCGCAGTCAAACCAGCTCCCCTCTTACTGGGGTTTGCACAGGGTTGACTTGGGCAGTCTGACTGACCGTTGGTTGGTGATCAGACTAGTCTGTGTTGAGTTGAGCTTTTTGGGAGTCTTTGTAAAGTGTTAGTTATGACGGGAGTCCATACAAGTATTAATCATAGCGGGAGTCCATGCAAGTGTTAATCATGGCTAGGGCCTGGGAGTGTCATGTGGTGTTTGCTTGTCACTTGTGCTTTGAGGAGTTCTTGGTTTGTCATAGTTCCTCCGTTTTTCGTGTTGTGATCTAGCTTTTTATAATACGCGAGAACTTATCCAAGATCATCTAGATCATGAAGAACTCACAAGCAAGTGCTAATTGAAGTTTATCTCTTTTGCTCGGTTTTGGTGCAATCTTTCTTGTTTTATGTAAAGGTCAGAACTTTGGCTATTATCTTCACATTTAATGATTGGAATAGGTTTGTGACTTCACGGGGGGTTGTACTAAGTTTCATCTTGTCTAGATCAACGGTTGAAGAGTTAGCCTTTTTCTTTTGTCATCGGCAGTGCTGTTTTTTTGCCTCTGTTCATGGAGTGATCAAACCACCCTCTTGCCGGTGGTCAGACCGGTGAGACTAATTGTCTCGGGTAACTTTGTGGTCTTTGGCTCTTGCCTTTGATAAAACTTGTGGGCTCATGTTTTCAGCTGCCTTGTGTTGCTAATACCAGGAGAAGATTTTATGAAGTTATTCATCCTACTCTAACTCGCTATATCCGATCCTACGTTATTTAATGAATTGTTTCAGTTTGGAAAGCTGCCAATGAAACCCCCTGTAGTTAACTTGTTTTGCCATGACTGAGTTTAGAATAATTCCTATGTACTTTTCTATTAACAACTACAGCTGAAGCATCTGCATACAGCATGTTCTCCCAAAATAAACTGGAAATGATTTAATCACTAACTTGCACCTATCTTTTGCAGGTTGGCAATGCAGAGACCGACAATTACTACGACCACAAGGGACTAATTGAGTTCGCTTGGAGCCACTCGGTCATCTCAGATCAACTTTATGAACGTGTCAACAATGTTTGCGACTTCAGGCTCTCACACCGTTGTCTACCTCTGACAGCACAGCTGAAATGAATGCCGAGGTAATTGCAGTGCTTGATAACTTCTATTGGTACTGTAGCAAATATGACAATGGAAGGAAATGAAGGTAAGAACTGACAATAACTGAATGTATATTTTAGAAGAGGTTCAAAAGAATGAGGACGTACTCGGGATACGATCTGTGCTACTCGACCTATATCGAAGATTACATGAACAGGATGGATGTACAGAAATCACTTCATGCAAACACCAGTGGATGGGTTAAGGATAGAAGATGGAGTATCTGCAGGTGACGTATTTGCATGAGCTTCCTTGTGATGCATCCATTGTGCTAATTGGCTAGCTGTTTTGACATTCTGTCATTTTTCTTCATATACTTTATTGCAGTTATTCAATTTTCGACAACTACAACATCACGGCCTTTTCTGTTCTTCCTATTTACTCTAAGCTCGTCAAGGCAGGACTAAGAATTTGGGTCTACAGGTTTGGATCCTTGTTTGTTTTGGAAGTCAGAACAAAGGAGTACTCCTGTTATGCTAGAAACTATAAAGGAGTAAAAGCTATCTAATTGCCCTTATTCTTACCGCTTATTCTTCCTTCATATTTTGACTTATAATCACGACCTACTCTTACTCTTATGCCATCTGAGCTCTGATTACTGACCGAATTCCTGAAGTGGTTGTACTAGAGAGCAATGAAAGATTTTGTTTTCTACTTTTTTACAGTGGAGACGTGGATGGCAGGGTTCCGATTATCGGGTCCCGGTATTGTGTAGAAGCCCTTGGTCTTCCTGTCAAGTCACATTGGCAACCATGGTATCTATACAATCAGGTTTGTCACCATATAAATATTACATTACCCAAGTTCCTCGTTTCTTCCGCATAGCAATCTTCACATGAAATGGAGGTTAGCATTAATTTTCTTGGAACGATCATTTGATAATGGAATGATGTGGGGAAAATCCAATCAAGGTTGCTGGAAGGTTTGTTGAATATGAAGGACTGACATTGGCCACTGTCAGAGGAGCAGGCCATGCAGTGCCTCAAGACAAGCCAGCAGAGGCATTCGTGGTAATCAGTTCCTTCCTTTCAGGCAGACAACTGCCGACAAGAAACAACTGATGGCTACTACCGGAATAAAATTAGCTGAATGAGAAAGATAAAGTGTAGTATCGTTGATGGCAATTAGAGGAGATAAATAATTGTAAGTTGCAGCGAAAACTTTTTCTGTTCAAATCTGCTGTCTTCTAACTTTTCAACCTGCTAACTCCGTAGAAACACAAAAGCAAAAGATAGCAAAAATAAATAAGAATAATAATTTACCATGGAAATATCTCACATAGCGCAACACCCCTGGCCACCGCTCGCGTCTTTGATCGATCAAACACAGCAGCTGTACACCACTCCTTTTTCCTTCAATACACGCCACGCCGCTCCTTTTAATCTCCGATTTTATTAAACTCCCGTAGCCCAACCAAATGCATGTAGCCTTTTCATCTGCTAGTACTCGATGCCACCAAAGTCTGCGCCTCACTTTTCTTAATCTACCAATACAATATCAAGGCTCTCTCACAAAGCAGTAGCCGCCCAATTTTTTTATTCATCAACTCGCTGATGCAATGATCACCAATGACCAATGTCTAGTTCCAACTCACGGCAGGCATTCACCGCCGCCCTCCCCTTCTATTATGACCCCTAATCACCGTATCTCCCTCGGAAACAGCGCCGAATCCATAACCATATATAGCCGCCGCTAACGACTCTCTCAAATATTCAATCTCTACCCAAATCCCTAATCTAACTCGTCTAACTAAACCTAAACCTTTTTTATCTCAACCAGGCTTTCGGTCCATTATTTTTCAAGGGATCCGAAACCCTTCTTAACACGGGTTTTCTAAAATTCCAACTTTTCTAACTCATCACGTGTCGAAGCCTCCAAAACCTCACCTCTTGTAGCTTCTCCACGCATCATCCACCACATATCGTAGCCTCTGGACCGCACCTCCGTAGCTCCAACACGTATCATCCATCTCTGATCTCTATGCGCCCCAAGCATGTGCCCGACCATCTCGTGACCTACTTGATCGTCTGAATCTCGGATCTCCCAAGTAGGCATTTGGTCGTAACCACCGCTTACCTCGATTATATAGGTCGCTTGTGATTTCGTCTTGCATTCATGGCAGGAGTCACCCTCGAAGACACCAAGCGTGCTGCTGTTGTCTTTCTGGGGCCATATAAAACAAAGGAGCACAACCTTTGAGAGTTGGTGATGGTGAACCACGGTGGGTGAACCGGGTGTGCGAAGCCCTCGACATCCCCATGCTAGAGCATGCCATCCCTAGCATTGGTTGGCTCCGCATCCGTGAGGGAGACGGTGGGGAGGCACCCCTTTCGTGTCGAAGAGCTCGCTCTCCCGTCGTTGCCCAGCCACGCGGTGCCTCCTCCGGGTGAGTCCAGTGAGCCCGAGGAGACTGTTGTAGGTACCGACTCGGAGTCGGGCGACTACACGAGGGCGTAGCTTTGTTGTTGGCTGTTCACCAGACATCTCCGAAGACTCCAGTCTGCCAGGCATCTCTGGGTGCTCATGCGATATTTGCATGGTAAGCAGGTACTCGACGATGGCTGTCCCCTCGTGTTGGATAACGTTGTTCGGCGTTGGCTACGACACTAGGGATGGGCGGAGGAATCGTTATGGTTCTGGGCTGAGAGGGCCTGCAGGAGTGACCCTCCGTCTGAGAGTACATAAAGGTAGAACCCTCAGATAGAGAGTAGCATGAGGGCAGCCCACATTCGTTATTGTGGGCGTCAAGTTGTACAATTGTAACAATTAATGAAAACTATTGTTTGAGGTGTTGTGTACCATGGCAACCCCGGATGCCTTGGGTTAGTGAGCATAACACGGTCGTGGAGACCACCGTGTCATCACATACACTGAAGTAGGGGAATCCCAGGCAATCGCAACTCACTTCGCTACCGATGGGTAGGTGGGTCGCACATATTCATAAGCCAAAGTCGCACGTAGGTACTTCATGTAGGTCCCACGCATCTGCTGGCCCGTTCGACCATGCATCGGTAGTTGAGTGACATGCACAAAGTGGTTGGACAATCGTCTATGACCACAAGGTGCTCGGACGAAGCTACGATGAGGTGGTCGGACGATAACCTACGACCACGATGGGGTCATACAATGGCACGACCACGACATGGTTAGAGGAGCATCTAGTACGACGAGGTAGTCGTATGAGGCGATGACTACAAGGTGGTCGGATGGGTATTTACGACCATGAGGTGTCTAGATGACGAGGCGATCGGACGATGAGTTGGTAGGAAGTCACGACCACAAGGTGGTCGACCGAGCGTCTACGACCGTGAGGTGGTCGGAGAAGTGCTCTAAATAGCTTCGTCGCCCACCCCTCGGACATGTGTAGATGAAGTCGACGACAGAACGAAGACTGTAGAAGTGCGCTCCGCCCCCACCCACCCTTTGGACGGGCGTCGACGAAGTCGGTGAGGGGATGAAGTCTGCAAAATCGCATACTCCATCTCCCACCCTTTGGATGGGCGTTGATGAAGTCGGCAGTGGGACGAAGTCTGGAAAAGCATGCTCTATCGCCCCACCGTTCGGATAGGCGTCGATGAAGTCAGCGGTGGGATGAAGTCCGAAAAAGTGCGCTCCATCCCCCACCCTTCGGACGAACATCGATGAAGTCGGTGATGGGACAAAGTCTGCAAAAGCGTGCTCTGTTCCCTACTGTTCAGACAAGCGTCATCGAAGTCGGCGGCGGACGAAGTCCAAAAAAGCGTCCCGTCCCCACCCTTCAGATGGACGTCGACGAAGTCGACGGCGGGACAAAGCCTGCAAAAGCGTGCTCCGCCCCCCACCCTTCGGATGGGCGTCAATGAAGTCGGTGGTGGGACAAAGTCTGGAAAGCACGCTCTGTCCCCCACCCTTGGACGTACGTCGATGAAGTCAGCGGTGTGACGAAATCTGTAAAAGTGCACTCCATCAGCCCTTCGGTCGAGCATCAACGAAGTCGACGGTGGGACGAAGTTCGGAAAAACGTGCTCCGTCCCCTACCCTTCAGATGGGCATCGATGAAGTCAGCGGTGGGACGAATTTTGGAAAACACGCTCCGTGCCCCACCCTTCGGATGAGTGTCAATGAAGTCGGCGGTGGGACGAAGTCTAGAAAAGCATGCTCCGCTCCCTCACCCTTTGAATGGGCATTGACGAAGTCGGTGGTAGGATGAAGTCTGGAAAAGAATGCTCTGTTCCCCTACCATTTGGACGGACGTCGATGAAGCCGGCGATGGGACAAAGTCTAAAAAAGTGTGCTTTGTCCCCCACCCATCGGATGGGCATCAACGATGTCAGTGATGGGACGAAGTCTACAAAAGCGCGTTCTATCCCCCACCCTTCAGACGGGCATCGACGAAGTCGGCGACAGGACAAAGTATGGAAAGTGCGCTCCATGCCTCACCCTTCGGACGAACGTCGAGGAAGACGACGGTGGAACGAAGTTTGCAAAAGCGTGCTTTGTCCTCCACCCTTCGGATGGGCATCAATGAAATCGATGGTGGGACGAAGTCCAAAAAAGCGCGCTCCATCCCCCACCCTTTAACTCAGTGTTATTTAGATTTCGTAGAGTTCGTGCGGAGGCTATGGACTCTACGCGATGATTTATACTTCGTAGAATTAACACGGAGGCTAAGGACTCCATGCGGTGATTTATATTCCACAAAGATCATGCGGAGGATATAGGTTCCGCGTGGTTATTTATACTTTGAAGATTTTGCATGCTTATACGCGCTTGGGAGTCATGGATAGCAGGACAATGAGTTGAACATCAAAACGAGGCTTCATTTATATCCTTCCATTTGTGTGAGTGAGCTGTTACAGATACACAAGCATGAGGTACATCTGGGCTACACACCTTGCTGCTACTACGCATAGTATCGATGGAGACGATCATCGTTCCATGCATGCTTGAGGTCCACCCCTCAAGTTTGCTAGGTGATACGCCACCAGCTGGAGGGCTGCCATCATGATGTAAGGGCCTTCCCATTTGGACTCTAGCTTGCCGACCATTGCGTCATGCAACGCCTTTCTTAGAACGAGGTTCCCTGGCTTCAGCTCCCGTTGCCACACATTCTTGTTGTATGACTGAGCTGTCAAGCACATATACTTTGTGATGTGGTCGGCTGCCTCAACTAGCATTCCATCAAGGAGGTCGAAAGACACAACTCTCTCATCGGTCAGAGCTGGTGCAAGGACCCTCCTCGACCCGCCTTGACTTCCTCTGGTGTGACAGCCTCATGTCCGAAGAGGAGCTTGAACAACGTGAAGCCCGTAGGGTGCATCGTCATGGTGTGGATGGACCAGAGTATGCTTGGTAGCTCTTGTGGCCATCTGCCCTTCACAAGACCTACGAGGTGCTTCTTGACGCTTGCGGAGATTGTGCCATTGGCTTGCTCAACTGCCCCATTTGGACTGTGGGTGTCATACGGAGGCGTAACAAATCTTGATGCCTATGTAGTCGCAGAATGCCTTGAACTTGGTGGAGATGAACTGCAAGCCATTGTCAATGGTGATCTTCGTTGGGACCCCCAAGCAGCAAATGATATTTTGCCAAAGGATGCACTGCACCACCGCGGAGGTGACCTTGGCTAGGGCGGCCGCCTCCGCCATTTGGAGAAGTACTCAAATGTGACTACGACAAATCATAAGTCCCTTGGGGCACATGGCAGGGGGCCGACAATGTCGAGTCCCCATCGCGCCAATGGCCAGACCGGCGGGATAGGCTAGAAATATGTGGGGGCCTATGAATAGTCCTGCCCATCCACTAGCATCCTTGACACTTCTTGACGAGGTCGTGCGCGTTGACGGTCATAGTGGGCCAGTAGAATCCCAGCTTGAATGCCTTGATGATGAGGGCCCATGGCGCAATATGGGAGCCATAGAGTCTAGCGTGAATTTCAGATAGGAGATGCCGTCCCTCGTAGCGCGAAAGGCATCGAAGGAGTAGGGCACACAGCCCACGCTTGTACAGTACATTGTCAAGCACATGGAATGCTTTGGCACACTGTTGTAGCTGCCGTAGCTCAAGGGGGTCGTCTGGTTCAACTGTTCCTTGGAGGAATGCGGAGATGGGCTCCCTCCAATCACCCTCGATGGCGATTTCATGGACCAACGTAGGGTCATGTCGATCCTATTGGATGGCCACCTCGGGTAGGGTCTCAATGAATGCCCTCGCCGGTGGCTGGGTTCGCTGTCTGGCTGCTTTGGCTAGGGCATCGGCTTTCTCATTGTCCACGCGCAAAACAACCTTGATGGTGATGCCTAAGAAGTGGCGCTCTCTCGCTCTGACGACCACTAGGTACTTGGTGAGCTCTGGGTCTTTATCCTAGTAAGATTTGTCAACATGCCCCATAAGCAGATGGGAGTCGGTGTGAACCAACACTCTTCACGCACCTAAGGCCTTGAGCTTGGTGAGGCCAAAGAGGAGGGCCTCGTATTTGGCCATGTTGTTTGTCATCGGGAAGTCCAGAGTGCGAGTACAAGAGGTGACGTCCCTCCGACGTGGTGACAACCACTCCCACGCCTGCTTTGGAGGTGTTGTAAGCTCCGTCGGTGTGGAGACTCTAGACCAGATCAGTAGGTGGCTGCATTTGTGGCTGGGCCAACGGGATCCACTCCACAACAAAGTCGGTGAGGATCTGAGATTTAATCGCCGTACGGGGAGAGTAGGTCAGGAGGAAATGCACGAGTTCGGTCACCCATTTGCCAATATGACCTATTGACTCCCTATTTTGTAGCATTTTAGCTAGAGGGAATGATGAGGGCGCAATGATATGGTAAGCTAGGAAGTAGTGGCATAGCTTTCGTGAGGCCTTCAGAAGGGCGTAGGCCAACTTCTCTAGTTCGGTGTATCTTGTCTTGGTTCCCTGAAGGGCCTCTGAGACGAAGTACACCAGACTGGATGGACCCCTCCTCCATGACGAGGACCATGCTTACTGCTACTGGAATGGTAGTCAGATAGAGGAACAATGGAGTCTCGGTATTGGGGAGACTAGAGTTGTAAAGTTGGCTAGATGCTTCTTGAGCTCGTCGAAAGCCACTGCGTGGTTATCGGTCCAGTGGAATCCATCACAACCTCAGAGCGTTTTGAAGAACATGAGACCTCACTCTACTGATATGAATAAGAAACAGCTGAGGACAGCCAGCCGACCTATGAGCCTCTAGACCTCCCTTGTGGTCCTGGGCAGCTCCATGGAGAGGATTGCATCAACGTTTTTTTTGGGTTTTTGCCTGTATTCCTCGTCTAGACACCAGAAGTCCGAGCAACTGCACACTTGCATTCTGAAGATGCACTTGTCCAGATTTAGCTTAATGCCGCCCGTTGGAGGTTGTCTAAGGTTTCTTGGAGGTCTTGGCCATGGGACCCAGCTCAAGTGCTTTTAACCACCACGTCGTCAATGTAGGCTTCGACGTTCCTCCCAAGCTAGTTGGCGAGGGTAATGGTGACCAGGCGGGTGAATGTAGCTCCCGCATTTTTGAGACCGAAGGGCATGTGGATGAAGTAGTATATGCCTCCGAAATGATGAAACTTGTCCTTGTCTCGTCCTCCCTTGCCATATGAATTTAGTGGTAGCTGGAGTTTGCATATAGGAAGTTCAATAATTCGCATCCAGCCATAGTGTCCACCAACTGGTCGATCCACGAAAGAGGATAGTTGTCTTTCGGGCATGCCTTGTTGAGATTGGTGAAATTAATGCATATGCGCCTGGCCCCGCTTGCCTTCTTGACCAGTATCGGGTTGGTGAGCCATTCCGGATGGTGTACTTAGCGGATGACACTGGCCTCGAGTAGCTTGGCGGCCTCCATTTTGGCAACCTATAGACGCTCGACGGACATGCGTCGTAATTTTTGTTTGACCAGCTTGGCGTCAGGGCGCACCGCCAGGTGATGCTCAATGATGGAGCGGTCTACCCCTGTTATGTCGGCGGCAACCATGCGAAGATGTACGTGTTGGCACAAAGGACTCAGAGGAGTTCTTGCTCGGTCTCCAGAGGAATGCCCCCACCAATGGAGACTTGCCACAAAATGTCCGCGTTATGGAGGGGCCCCTTTTTATGTCGCGTCGGGCTTGGGCTTGGGCGTCCACCCTAGAGCTGATGGTGACGATGGTGTCGGTGTGGCGAGGGTATCGCTAACAATGTCCACCTTGCGGAGGGGATCTCGTGAGCCTAGCTCTATCTGGCATGCGAGTTCCTGGTCTCCACATACGATGATTACGCCGTGCAGACCCGACAGCTTCATGCATAGGAAATTATGGTGTGGGGCTGCTCAGAGGTGTTGAGTGTGGCCCTTCCTAGGATGGCATGTACAAGTAGGGGAGATCCACGATGTCAAAGGTGATATCCTCGCTTCTCGCCTGGTCGAGCTGGCCAAAAGACACCTGGAATTGCACTGGCCAGGGTCCATAGTGGTTGGCCCCCGAAACCCTAGAGTGGGACAACTAATGGCTGGAGCCTGCTCCGAGGGATGCCCATCTAGTCGAAGGCATTGGTGAACAAGATGTCCATGGAGTTGCCCCCGTCTACTAGGACATGCTTGACGTCACAACCTACAATACTGGCTTGGACCACCAAGGGGTCTTGGTGAGGGAAGTCGATGCCCACTGTATCGGCCATTGTGAACGTGATGTCAAACTGTGCCTAGTCGGGGGCATTTGGGCGAGATATGCGGTGACGTGGTGTAGTTGACGGGCGTAGGTCTTCCTCTGCCACTCAGATGGGAATTCTAGTGACGAGCCACCCGTGATGGCACTGATGACCCGGCGCGTTCCACCGTTGGGGGCCTGTATGCACAACGTAGGGTCAGACGCGCGCTTTGAGTCGGAGGCATCGCTCCGACGTCGTTGTGCGTCCTTTTCTGCTCTTGCATATTTTTTTATCTTGTCGAAGAGTGTGTCGGCTGACTTTATAGGCTTGCGCACGTTATATTCAGCCAATGGCCTTGGGCGAAGACCTCGTATTGCTGCATTGATGGTGGTGGTCTCATTTAAATCTTTGACCTAGCAGTAGACCTTAGCAAAGCACTGAAAAATATTCTCTAAGCCTTTCGAAGGTTTTAGCTTGATGTCAAAAAGCTGATCGGCATCTACCCGCTCGACGTAGTTTCCTTGAAAATTGTTGTACATGCGGTCCCAGATCTGCTCCCACACGTATATGGAGTTCGGCGTGAGGGTGAAGAACTAGGAGAGCGCTATCCCTTGAAGGGCCAGCGGCAGTCCCTTCATCTTTGTGGAGTCATCGCCTCTGGCCGCCTCAATGGCCGTTTCATAGATCCGTATGAATTCCTGTGGGTCTCAGATCACCCTTGAATGGTTCGATTGTGGGAATCTTGAAATCCTCCGACCACGTAGTCTGCTGCAGACCAGTGTACAGAGGAGACTTCGGATCCACGCGTTGGAGCATATTGCGAGCGGGAGTAGGGGCTTCGCGTCTATCGGCCCTGTCAACCGTGACCTCCGTTGCTATTGCTGTGGGTGTTTATTGACTCCGAGCTTCTTGCATCTCTTGCATGGCACTCCGGGGGTCAGCCAGCTCGTGTTGTAGCACTTTGAGAGTCACCGCTAGCGTGTCCTCCGCCGTTCATGCGGCGAGGCCTACCAGTGCAGAGGCGCTCGACATGATGTTGTTGGCGAAGATGGCTTGGGCACCTGAGTCAATAGGTGTGCTGATACGGTTGGCGTGGCGATTGACGGCGGGGTTGGCACGAGCACCCAGGTCAGCGGATATGCCGGCATGAATGTCGGGGTCCACAGTCGTGCCCGCACTGGCGTCATGGTCGACAGTTGTGGCATGGGCATCATGGTCGACGGCCGCGCCGTCGCGGTCGACGGTCACGCCAGCTCTAGCGTCGGAGTTGGCCTCCTGCGTTGGTGTGAACCACTCGTCGGCCACGGCGCCGACGGACCTTCGACCACCGGCCGCAGTAGTCGCTGCCGCCATACTCCTTTTTCGCTTGGTCGCTGATGTTGCTTTCTTCGGCTCCATTGCTTTTCTCAAGCTCGCAGGTTGCTCGTCGTCCCCCACGGACGTCACCAAACTATTGTGGCTACAGACCAACAAGAGGGGACTAGTAGAGTGAGTATAAGAAAATGAGCTATCTCCTCCCTTGTTAATCCAAGGAATTATATATATATGACCATAAGGTCTTATTCCAGCAACACCCCTACCATAAGGTACTATTCCAAGAGTACACATGTCTTTTACATGTCTTATTGGGGCCTCTTGGCTCAGCAGGCCGAATGAATGGCGGTGGGACCATCCCCACAACAGTACGCCAAAAAAATTGTTTTTTCTCTGGAAGAAAGCACACCGAGTAGCAAGAAATATAATAAAGTGTAAGGAGAAAAAGATAATTTCTACAAAACCTTCTGATACGGCGCCAAGTACCACTTCCACTTTGGTGACTACTTCAAACTTGCAATCTAGTGCTAATTCACAGAGCGGTGCTGTTTTGGATGAAGAAAAGAAGGAACCTGTACTTTGACGAAAACGAAGGAGAGGGAGGCGCCAAGGGAGAAAGGTTGTTCGGCTGCCTAGAGTTCGGTCGCATGAACCGATTGCGTGCAACCAGCATGCGGCGCGTGCAGATGGATGGGTCGGTGGGAGTTCGAGCGGTGCACTGTGCGCGCGGACCGTATACGTGGGAGTTGCTGTAATGCTGCCCAAGAAAGGAAACGGGAGTGAGAGTAGAAAGAAATCCGATCGGTGTGGCCTAGAAAGGAAGGAATCGGGCCGCATGCGGACTCTTGGTGGTGCCGGTCAGGAACAAGAAAAGGGGCCAGTGCAAGCCACTGAGTTTTGAGCCAGAAATCCTTGGGCCATAAACCGAAACATCAAGTGGATTCAACGTCGCGGTTCTATCTGGATCCGAATTTCTTTTGAAAGGGCATCAATTTCCTTACCTGTAGATCGATAGTCTGAGATTTGCTTTCTTTTAAAAGATGCATATATATTTATGTTTTGAACTTTTAGAGAGAGTCTGAACCACGAGGGCCTGCGTACGTGCCTTTGAGTAGCCAAGCCAAGGTCGGCATGTAACGAGTTTGAGTCGGTTTGTCAGAGGAGTTTGTGTTGTATATATACGTCTGTTAGATGGGATCGACCGGTACGTGCGTGCGTAGTAGAAGTCAATGGCAGTGCCTGCGAGCACCAATATAAGGCCCAGGGGCATACTCCATGCAAATCAGATCAGTTATCTTCGACAGAGGAAGCAAGGCAGAGAAGAAAAAAGAAAGAGAAGCCTGAGGCAAGGAAGAAGAAAAGGAGAAGAAAAAGGAGAAGAAGAGAGAAGGGTTTGGCATTCGTGCCGTTCCCGACGTCGGATTCCTAGTGTAACGATCCGAATCCCTCCCTCTGCTAGCTCATCATCGTTTAGACCAAGTCCATAGCGTAGAGTAGAGTGCGAGTAGATGCATGTAGTTGCAGATAAATACCACTGAACCCCTATTTATTGGATTGATTTCGTGGACAGTGGTACGTTGTAGTGCAGTTTTGGGCATGTTACATAGGTAATATGAGAATTTGATCTACTAGATAGTTGTACATAATTTTGTTAGTTTTATATAGAGTACTTAAACATATCAAGTAATTGGGTAGATTAACAGTTATAATTTTTCTAAGTCTGCTGTCTGGAGAGTTGTCGTCATTTGGCAATGTCATGGTGAACAGTATATTAAAATTACTAGATGGCTTAGTTAGAGTATTGTCTCTACATAAAAATGTAGATAATTGTCTCATCTTCCTGTAGAGTGCTAGAACACTAGATTTGACCTAGTGGTTTAGAAGTTATGGCATCGGAAAAAGCTGTAGTCCAGAAATTAGTCACCATTGGTTGCAGTTGTGTTGTTTTGCATATGATGCTTAGTAGATGATCAAATTAAATTGTGTTCATAACTAGAAATAGTTAGATAATTTTTCATAGTTTACAGAAGTGGTATGATTTTCCACTTTTCGTATTGTAGAAAAATAGATCTAAAATCGTTAAACTTGATGTACAGTAATGCAACAGAGCAGTCTTCAGGGTTAAAACGAGAGCTCATATGGATAATCAGGAATATTTGGCCAACTAGGAACGTGTAGGAAATTCTGTGCGGTTTCTAGAACTCATATGGTTTGCTATGTTTAAATTCCCGAGTTGAAAGTTATGATCGTTTGATCACCGGAACAGCGGAGGGGTTGTCCGGTGAGGAGGGTACGGTTAATTAGGCTGGGGATGTGCATAGGAGCAATATTGGTTTGTTTGATGATTATATACTGTTGTGGCATATTGTTGAGGTTGGATATTGATTATAGAAGGAGTAGTTCTGTGGTTGGTGTCATCTTCACATCACTCTGTTCCTTGCAGTTAAAAAGGCAAGTGCATGGTAGAACGATAAACAAGTTGTTTGCTCTTGTTGTGTTATGCTGTAAATTACTTACCAGGCTGATTTACATGATTACTCCAGTTTACTATGATGCTTATATGATGACGAATTAAATGGTGATGATGAGATATGCTAAATGTTAAGAGAATCATTTCATTTGCATAATGTGCATTCATAATGGAAAGAGGTGATCTATGTGGGCCTCTATGACCTACTTTGTGTGGATATGAAAGAGCTACGTACATCTCCACGAGATGAAGGAAATGAGAGGACGATACATTGACAGATGTTCACCCAACTATATCGTTATAAGTTATGTGATACGCTTATAAGTATGTAGTATAAACAAGCATTGCATAAATGAAAGAAATAGAGATGATGATGATATGAATGTGAAAATGTATGTTATGTTTACTATTTTATTATGATTTACTGAGTCATAGACTCATCCTTGCTTATTCATTGTTTTAGGTCACTGTTGATGGCGATATGTATGGGATGGGAGTAACACTTACACATCACGTGCATCACTGCTAATTTAATGATCACCTCTAGGTATTTTATTCAATCCTAGTGATTTTGCTCATCTATTTGGAATTTAGTTAATGGAACTTTTGAGTATATTGGTAGTTGTGTGGAACATGATTAGCCTCGAGTATTTTTGTTCAAGGTTGAATTATTTGAGTTATCTTGGTTATTTTTATTATTATTTTCATCGCTAATGGTAAGATGCTCCTAGGCGCATGTTCCGTGAGTTCTCGAGCGTGTGGTCCTGAGCATTCTTGGGCTGGAGTTTCCAAGTTTATGTTTGTGCAATATTTATTTTCCTTGTCTTCAATCATGTTTGTTAGTGAATATATAGTTTCTTCGTGGAGAAATAGTTAGGGAACTTATTGTCGAAAGTCTTGGTAAAGATGGTTTAAATTTAAAGAAAAAAAAAATTGATAGAGGTGATATTCCCAACTCTATGTTGTGCCGGGGTGTTACAGTGCAATTGTGACTGCAAGAGCAGCATGTGCAGTGCATACCACAGAGGAACAGAAAAGGGAAACTAGTCAGTTATGACATGTAGTGGTGGCAACTCAATGTGTGTGACAGTGAGAGTGAGATCATGTGAACTGTATACCATTGGAGAGTGAGAGCAGCAGCAGAGAGACCACAAGGCTCAGAGGCATCACAGCTTGCAAGATAGGTACAAGGTAGTAGTGCATGTGACCGCAGGATAACGCTTTTTATTGGCTGTGTTGCATCCCTTGCTGCCGATGGCATCTTCTGTCTGCATGTGTTCTTGGCGTCGCCTCGAGGGTCAAGATTTGGTTGATGTGGGGGCTATTCTAGTCGATTTCTAGTTTATATTTTATGCTATAGTTACTAGCTTTTAAATAGAATGTCTTTTCAAGATAAAGTCTATAAGTTGGATTGTAGTAGATATTATATCAACTTTAATTATATCGCCTAAAATCGTACATAAATATCTCTTTCTATACTCTCTTATGAACAACTAAAATTTAAAATTTAAACTATAAGATATAAGATACAGCGCAAAAGAGCGACCCGTGTTCTTTGTCATCTTGCTTGGCTGAACGCTGACAAGATCCATAAAGTAGGAGGGGCACCAGATACATAAACTTACACGGTAGGATCAATTAGTTCTATCAACTTAAAAATTACATATCCATACACACAAACTTGTTTAACTGGTCACCTCTAGTCCAAAACCACCTTGCTTGGCAAAATACGCCCACGTGGCACACTGGCTTGGTCCATCTCGCCACGTTGAGGGAATCTGAGGTGTATATGACCAATAAAGCTTGGGTGGCACGCATGTACTAGTCGTGGTGTCGCTTAGTACTCACTACTTCACAAAAACGTATTGTTTTATATGTCAATATAGTCTTCAAAATATAAATTTAACTATTAATTTCTATTATAATATATTTATAAAATCTAATAAAATTATAATATTGTAAAAGTATTTTTAAGATGAATATACACATACGATTTTTATGTATCCAATATAAATTTTTTTAAAAAATTAGTAGCTAGATTTTTAAAAATTTGACTGCATGTATCCTAAAATAGCATACTTTTGTGAACAGGAGGGAGTAGTATCGAAAAGAACTTTTATTATTGAAGACCCATTTGGAGCTTATAAATTTATAAAATTTAGAGAAAAGCGAGTAATTAATCCTTTAAATACTGTTTCTAGTTTATAATTGAAGAAAGTAATCCCTCCATATGATCCAAATGGAAATCATATATTTGCCTAAATAGACCGTACCCTAGATTGTTAAAAGGATATTCCTCCATGAGTCTAAGTCTATAATGGTAAGTGATTAACATAAGTGTTAATCTGTGACACCCTCTAGTTAGGAAATGGTAGACATGTGAAAGTTGATCCTAATTGTAGCTAATAACTTTGTGTTTAATAAAAGGGAACCCTTATTAGTTCCTACATATATCATTAATTATACTAGTGCTCTCGGCGGGTTTGAACGCATGCATGCATGCACCCCCCCACCTCTACATATACCAGTTGGACCAATGGTGAGACAATGTTGTTGAAAATTGTTAAGCATATGATTATTGAAAGTTTTACTTTTTGTTGAATTACGTACGCTCTTGCACTATTAGCATATTCTCTCAGGATCATACATTTGTATCATTTGAAAGATCTGAAAAACACTGTGAAGCTTGTTTCAAAGTGTTATCATATAAGTTTCTCGAACAACTTTCAAATGAATCACGTACCATCTGCCGCTTCAGAAGCTAGCTAGCAGAAGTCTGTAAATACTCAATGGTTAATTATCTCAATGGCTATGCTCTCGGCCCCTTTATAATTAAGCTTAAGAAAGTAGCCGGCCGGTCCGGCCACCAGCTTATCATGTTGGGTTGATCTCGACTAACCATCCGAGATTTTTCAGGGAGGTTACGCTCCCACCTTCTGCGCACTGATCGGGGGGCACAACCAACTTTGACTTGGTTTTGATCCCAGTCACCCAGCGTCACATAAAATGAGGATTTCGGCAGGGGTTGTCAATGTACGAGTTATTTTCATGCCTCAAGAACCCCGAATACTATTCGATCAATAGCCGACGCTGTGGTGAACGAAGGCCAAAACTCTACGACTCCGTCTTCTCCATCGACTCCGGCCGACACCCATTGCAGCACCTCCGACCATCTCATCCTCATGGCTTCTCCCGGTTCGGGTAAGTACTCACGCTTCCGCATAATGTTTAATTTCTGTGTTCATGCTTTGAGTCTAGGGATTAAGACTAATGTTTATGCTTTAAGATTTAGATTAATTCTATCAATGGTATCAGAGCCACTACCTAGACTCTCATGAACCCTAGAACAACCTAGAATCTAAGTTTTTGGTTTCGGTTAGCATTTTAGAAGGAGGGGAGGGGATTCAACAAAAACTTATGAAAATCACCCTGCCCGAACTCGGTTTGATTTTCGGATCTAAAATTTGATGTTTCGGCTTAGCATTTTAGAAGGAGGGGAATAATTATTTTCAGGAAAAATAACCCTAAAGATTTCCCCACCCCGAACCGAAACCCGATTAGACCTCAGATCGGTGGCAAAGCAAACAAAAAAAATGTTTTGGTTCGGCGGTGGGGAACTTACCGGGCGTCGCGGCCGTCGGCACCGGCGTCATCACTTCACGCCGCGCTCGGGCGCGCCCGCTCCGCTCGGGGCCGTGCACACTGTTGCCGCTCGGGGAACGCCGCCGCCAACGCCGCCGCCTCTCCGCATGGGTGCCGAGCGACCGCCGCCACCTCTTGCTTGCTCGCTCGGGCCGCCGTTGAGGCCGCCGCCGATCCTTAGCTCCGCCGGGGCCGCCGGCTGCTGCCGCGCTTGCGCGGCAAGCGCGCGCCGCCGTCTCGCGCTAAGCGGTCCGCCGAGGGCCGCCGTGCCTGCTTCTTTGCTCCATCTTGGCGCACCGCCGACGCTGCTCCCTTTCCCCGCTCCGCCTTGCGCCTTGCGCTGCGGAGCCTCACGCGCCGTCGCCTCTCCGGTTTTTCCGCGCGGACGTGGGCTCGAATGCGGTTAGGGTTAGGGTTTGGGGATTTTATTTCCGGCCGCACTCAGTCTCGACCGTCCGATCAGATCGGATGGCCACCGTTAATGGGCCAACCGCATGTTTTAGTGGGCGGTGCGCCTTTGGGCGGCGACAAAGGGAGTCGTCGGATCGTGATCCGACGGTGCCACGTGAGATGCGCGTTGGAGGCGCACGCTCGGCCACCCGATCGCGATCCGACGGCCATCGAGCGCGCGTGCGCGTTGGCTGGGCCGCCGACGCGTGTGGGCCGTTCGGGCACCTTGGGCCACGCCCGAGCGCGCGAGAATAGGCCCGTGTGATGTTTATTCGGCCCGAATTTTATTTTGGGGCCGAATTTTCAGCCTAAAATCCTTTTGAGGCTGAATTTTAGACTAAAATTCCTTTTGAGGCCCAAATTTTCAGCAGAAAATTTATATTGTCCTATTTTCGGTGCATTTTCTTTCGTTTTACTTTTATGCACTGTTATAATTTTAATTTTCAGTGCATTTAATTATGTTTTTAGTATATGTTAATGCACTATTTTTAATTATTTTGATGGCTAAATTTATGATGTATCACTACCATATTTTAATGAATAAATCTCAAATTTAAATTGAACCAACGGGATATTTAAATTTGAGACTTTATGATTAATTTTGGCATTATGTATACATATGGTTATATTCTGACCAACGTCGTTTATAATCATATGTCGCCAACGAGATATTTTAAATTTGAGAATTTATGTTTAATTTTGGCATTATGTATGCATATGATTATATTCTGACCAACGTTGTTTATAATCATATGTCGCAAATTAGATATTTTAATTTAAAGTCTTTATGATTAATTTTGGCATTATGTATTCATATGATTATATTCTGACCAACGTTTTTTATAATCATATGTTGCCATATAAAATTAAGTTCTTTTCATTTTCTGCCCAACGGTGATATGAATTTGAACTATAACTTATGCATGTTATTAATCAGACCAACGTAGGGTTAATTACATGCAAAATATATATTTATGATGATTCTAATTTTGCCTGTATTTTAATTCAGACTTAATGCTTTGAACGTTGCGCCACTATTGATAATATTGAGCGACTCACGGGAGTAATTTTTCCTCGTGGAGAGCGAATTTATGTTGTCCTTGGAGTTTTGGACCTTGATTATGCCCTAAGAGTAGGCGTTCCGCCCCCCCGAGGGTGAGGAGAACTTTCTTTGAGAAAAGAAGATTTATGATGACAATCTTTGAAAATGGGAACGATCTAGCAGTTATCACTTATGATTATGAAAACCTCAATTTCAGTCATGATTAGGGGAGCAATTCCCAATTCTGAAAAAGCTAAAGATTACATGGCTTCAATTGAGGAGAAATTCAAAGGTGCAACTAAAGTTTATGCCAGTACCTTAATTCAGAGGCTCTTAACTTCTAAATATGATGGGTCTGGCAGTATTAGAGAGCATATCATGATGATGACTGATATGTCAGAAAAACTCAAGGGCATGGACATGACAATTTCTGATGGTTTTCTAGTTCATTTCATTATGACATCACTTCCTTCTGAGTACACAGCTTTTAAAATTAATTACAACACTCAGAAAGAGAAATGGAGCATGAGCGATTTGATCGCCATGTGTGTCCAGGAGGAAGAAAGGATAAGAACAGAAAAGAAAGATTTTGCTTTTAATGTTGGTGGCTCTCATAAAAGGAAGTTCCAAGGGGACTTCAAATCTAAAAAGAAGCTGCATTTCTCCTCCAACTCAGATAAATCGGGGCCTAGAGTGCACAATGCACCAAAGCCTCATATTACTTCCGCTGCAACATCCAAAGGGGGAGAATGACACTTCTGCAAACAGGCAGGACATTTTCAGAAAGACTGTGTAGGCTTTCTTAAGTGGCTCGCCAAAAGGGGAATTCCTTACCGCAAAAAACACTAAGAAAGGGGAAGCGAAGTCTTAGAGTCGCGGATGGAAAGGAAGTTCAATTGATTCGCGTCTTCATTCTTCATCTCAATAATATAGTTTTGTTCCTTCTATTAGGAGGAATTTGTTTTCCGTTTCTTTATTGGACGATGAATGTTTTAATGTATTTTTGGAGAGAATAAATGTATTAAATTTAATGGTGACGGTCTTGATAAGAAAAGCTATATATGCTTCCTCTTAATTATTTCCATGTATCTTTAGATTAATGATGAGACTTCTTCGAAACTGTGGCACTATCGTTTAGGCCACATTTCGAGGGGGAGAATGTAGCGTCTCATTAAACTCCACCTTTTAGATTTCTTTGACTCAAACCACTGCATTGATTGCATTAAAGGAAAATAAAACAAATAAAGAAGGGAACTACTCACAGTACAGGACTCTTAGAATTAATTCACAGTGGATGGTTTTGATTCTTTCATCACATTCACTGATGATATTGATATTTACTGTCCTTTTCCTGTGACATCAGTGGATGGTTTTGATTATTTCATCACATTCGCTAATGTTTTCTCCCGTTATGGTTTTATTTTTCCCTATTAAAGATCGCTTTGAATCACTCGACAAATTCAAGATATTTAAGGCTGAAGTTGAAAATCAGCACAACCTAAGAATTAAAATTGGAGGATGAACTAAAGTCTATAAGCACTAATGATGTATGAGACTTAGTAGAAATTCCTGACGGAGTCAAAACAGTAGGCTGTAATGGGTCTACAAAACAAAACATGACTCTAAGGGAAATATCGAAAGATTCAAAGCAAGGCTTGTAGCAAAAGGCTTCTCACAAAGAGAGGAAAGTAACTATTCATTCAGAGTTGTTATAGCACTTGTAGCTCATTATGATTTAGAGTTGCATCGGATGGATGTTAAAGTTGAGTGCGCCCATTCCACAGCAGAATGGTGCTCCTTAGGGTGCACCACGAGCTGAAGATCGGCATGCAAAAGAGGAAATGCTACCCCAATCACCACCAAGGCTCAGGTGCTCGCTATGATTGAGCAAGGGTTGCAAACCAATACTCTTTTGCTACAAAAACTGGTCCAAAACACCGCCAACCTCAGCATCATGGACGTGGGAGGCGCATTTGCTACTCAATCCCAATTGAAGTTGGGTGAGTTCATGCGAAATTAATCATCTACCTTCACATGGGTCAGGATCCAATGGACGCTAATGATTGGCTTCACTCTACTAAGAGCAAAGCTGAACATTTCCCAATGCAATGATGAGGAAAAGGTGCTCTATGCATCTTACCAACTCCAAGGTGCGGCATTCGCTTGGTGGGAGAATTAGTAAGCCATGTTCCCCCGAAGGCCATGTCGTCACTTGAGCCACCTTCAAGGAAGCCTTCCACAATGCTCATGTCCCAACGGGTCTCATGGAGATCAAGAAGTGGGAATTCTATGACTTTCAGCAAGGGAGCATGTCCATGATGGAGTTCCTCCATCGTTTCAACTATCTTGCTCGATTTGCTGCTGCCGAGATATCGAACAAGAAGAGGAAGGTTGTTCTTTTTTGGGAGCGCCTTAATGGGGAGATGAAGTGGTCCCTCTCTATCCATGTAACATCCTGAAAATTTGGAAATACCAAATATAAACATTTCTGTATTTATTGCCTTATAATTGTTTTGGAAATCAACTTTTAAAGCATTTCTTAAAAAAAATTGTGATTAAGGTTCCAAAATGCCAAAAGAAATAAAGCATTAGAAAACAAAGAATTTAAAATAAGAATTTGAAAAGATGATCCAGTGCGAAGTGAATGTAGATGGTCTTAAAGGTTTGAGAGTAATAATACAGTTAAGTTTTGATAAAGTTATGAGAGGAGTAAATAGAATAGAAATACATGCATATATGTATATAAATAATAGTATATGAAAAGTAGGATTAATAAAAGGGGGTTTTAGTGAAACATGTGTAGATAAAACCCTCATGAGGTTGAGAATTTAAAATATATAAGTATATGTATATACAAAGCATATAAAGGGAAGAAATAAGATAAAACAAAGAAAAAGAAAAAAGAAAAGAATAAAGCAAGGACCGAATTGACCCGGTGAACCACCCCACCCCGCGCCACATCCCCTCCGCTCTGTTTTCTTCCTCCCGACCCTCTCTCTCGCTCGCGCCTCACGGGCAGCGCCCCGCGCCGCTCGCCGTCAACAGCCCAACCCGCCTCGGCGCCGCGGACGGACAGATCTCGCCCCGCCGGACGGCAGAGCCGCCGTCTTGTCCGAGGCCGCGCTTTTCTCCTCGCGCCACGCCACTCCTCGCTACGCTCGGCCGTCCCTCCGTGTGGCGTCCATGCGCTGCCGACGCCCACGGTTTCTCCCAAACCGCCACGCTGAGCGCCGCCTCGCCGCCCGCCGCCCGCGCTCGCGCCGCCCGAAAGGACAAGCATGGGGAGGCACTCGATGCCGGCCTCCCGCGCCCATAAAGCTCCCGAGCTTCCCTCGTGCTCCTCGCGCTTCCTTTCCCTCTCCGCCCGGTAATTGAACTTTAAAGCCCAAAATCGCCCCTGTGCTTCTTCCCATCTCCCGTGACCTCCTCCCATGACTCACGCCACCCGAGCTCAATTCCTCGCCGCACACCATCCCTAGAGCCCCACGAACTCACCCCGGCCTCCCCGCACCTCTCATCGGCCGTACACCGCCGGCACCGAGGGACCCACCCACACCGTCTCCACCGCCGCTGCCGACCTGTCTCCGGTGCCCCCCGGCCGCCACCACCACCACCACCGGCTTCCCCTTGGCGCCGTGGTCGCGTTTCAGGCCTCGTCCAGGAACCTCCGGCTACCCCTCCCCACCGGCGCCACCGCCCTTCCCCGGCCTCGACCTCCTCTGCTCGGCCCCTCCGCCCACCTCAAAAGGGTATATTGCCCTTAAGGGGTAGGCAAAGCCTCCCCGACCCCTTGGCTAGCGCAGCCAACTCTCTTCCCCTCCCGGGCTCCCGTGGCGTTTGAGCCCGCTCATGTTGGGTTGAGCCTTTCTTTTCTTTTTCCGCACTAACATGTGGGCCCCGGTCCCACATCCGTGGCCTTGTGGGGCCCGAGCCAGCGACGGGAGGACCCCACTGTCGAGGCGCGATCGGGAATAATAAATGAAATAAAATATGCAAGTGGGTCCCACCTGTCAGAGTTTAATAATTTTAGGAATTTATTTAAACCGAGAACTTTGAAATGTCATAACTTCTTCATTTTAACTCCAAATCGAGTGAGACAAATTTCTAAATTCGTTTAAATTCAAGATCTATCCAATGGGACTGAAATCATAATTTTTAGAGTTCATTTGAATTTCTGGTGTTATTTGGATTGATTTGTTGCTTTTCTTTTTATGCAAATTTTCGCGCCCGGTTAAAATAGCGTACGAGGCACAAGAAGAAGAAGAAGCAGAGGCAGCAGCTGACCCCGGCACCCAACTCCAAGAACCTTGTGACCAAGGCGAGTTATCACTTTGACCATATTGAACCCAGATTTATGCAAATTAATTTCTTTTAAATTATCCATGTGCATGCCCTTATTTCAGGTGGTAGATTATGTTCAGTTTTACAAAGTGTAGATATACACTCATTATTATGCTTGCTAGTATTACCCGTTGAAACATCATGGTATATGTGAACCTTGTCGCCATAGTAAGACTAGTATAAAATAGTTTTCCCAAAATAGAGTATAATGTAACGTATTGCTTAGTAATGCTAGTCAAACGGGGACACTTAGTTGTCCCAAAAACTCTCACATGCAATATGATAAATGATTTGGGCAGTCATGGTGGGAATGACTGGTGAAAGGTTTGGAACTATTATTTTATGTCCCAAAAATCCCCAAACTTGCTTAGTATCTGGGTGGCTGATTTGGGGGCTGGAATGTGGTGCGGTGGGAGCACAAAAATTATGGAATGTTGTAGAACCACCCAGATAGCTCTAAGGACTGAATCTTGTCATGTTAGCCCGTGTAAAACAGTACAACCACATGTCTGTAAATTACAACTTGACTAAGTAGCGATATCGAAACTCCCCGACTCATCTCACCGGTAGTGGATAGATGTGGATATGCAAGGGCAGAGGAGGCCTAAAGGGACACCGAGTGGAGGGTGACGTTCACCAGTCGTACTAGCATTGGGGGGAGTGGAGCCCGCATAATGCTAGTAGCCGTGGTGAACATCCCGTGCAATGTATGGGACCCACCGCAAGTGGGAACAACCCATAGGGTGAGATGACTAGCGGAACTAGATATTCTGAGCAGTCATGTGATAATCTATTTGACTACGACCAAGGAATCAAAGGGGCAATAGGTGGATTATCGCTCGTAGTGAAAGTGTACACACTGCAGAGTCAAAACTATTCGAATAGCCGTGCCACGGTCATGGGCGGAACATGGGATACTTAACTAGATATAGTTACATTTGAAATGGTTTGTGAAAGGAATGGAAAAATAGAGGCGATGGACGCCTAGTTTGGAATTGGCACGGGTTTTGTCGATGGTATGTTAAGCGGCTATAACGTTGAAAGATGCTATATGGTGCAGATGCCATGTAACGGTAGATGGAATCTGTATCGCTATTACAAAGACTGTACTTCACTTTACCTTTTAAAAGCGGCTAGCTCATAGGGATTTTAATTATGGTATTTACATGCAATCTATGGCAAAACAACCAAACCCACCTTCCTTGAACTAGCCTAGCATGTAATGTCTTGCATTACGTGTAGTAACTTGTCGAGCACGGTGGATAGTGTGCTCACACCGCAATATCAAAAGCAGAGCAGGGACGCAGGTCATTACGATCATGAATATGCCCGGTCAAGGAGGAAGGAATCAACGATGAGAATTAGGGCGTCGCTTGCGCTTTTGGACACAGACAAGTTGGACTTTAGGCTGTGTGTGCACGTATATAATCTAGTCTAGGTGATATACAATGCACACATATCCCCCCAGTCGCTTGCCTGTGGCGTTGGCTTACTTTTGTTCCGCTATGATACTTTGATGACTGATAACATTTGGCCCTAGGGTCCCTTTTGTAAACTATTGCCCGACGTGGCGTATTTCAAACTTTGGACTGTAATATTTGATGTATGCGATGTATGTATGTATGAATCAGCAATGTACTGTGTGCACTAACTCGATCCGAGGATTAGTGCAATAATCACAGAGGATTTCGGATTGAAAAATCCGGGTCAAGCAGAAATGTATCGAGCATCTGTTGTAGGGTAAAAGCCTTAGTATGGATGTTAGACAAGGGATAGGATTATACTCTTACAAAACTTATGAAAAGAGTTTCCAAAAATATAGCGTATTATTTCTTCTCCTATCCTCCTTAGTTCTGCTCTATTCTATCTTCATTGAATATTTTAAAATGTTACTAACACTAGTAACTCTTTTCACAGATGGCGGGATATGCGCGGAGGGCGGGACTTCTGTCTCACGGCCTCCCCACGGGAGTTCGCCACCTCCTCCATGAGCTTTGCACCACCGAGCTATAAGGACCAGCCCATGTACCATGGCCGCAAGGCCGTGGCAGTGGAGTGGAAAGGCTGGGTGGTTGAGGTGTTCATCTCGCCAAGCGAGCAGGATCCCCCCGTCTTCCGAACCGAGCACACCGGAGCACCAGTAGCGGCCATCCAGATGCAAGACGTCCCTTGTTGCCCGACTCTGCGACGTATACAAGACCAACTGCAAAGACATGCCATTCTTCTACTTCCCATCGCGCCGGGAGGGTGCACAGACAACGAGACCTACACGCCGGTTATCGAGGACAACCCGATGCTTACGCATCGGGTTGATCTCACTCGCGCTATGGGCTCGGCTCACTGTTGCTACGGAGGAGATCACCACTCTCCGCGCACCTCGTCCAAAGACGCAGAGATGGCGACCCTCGGAGCAGCTTGCTCGGTCAGTGAGCCTTGGCGGCGGCCAAGCGAGGCGGCTGCGGCGCAGCGCGATCACAGCGAGTCCCGGCTCCTGCGCCACTCCAGCGCCTCCGCGCCCGGCCGGCCAGGCGGCGCGGACCCGCACCACACAAGAAGAGGCGTCGACCTCCGGGACCACGGTCGACTCTTAGCCACGGAGGGTCACACCGCAGCCGCAGCCGCTCACGTTCGAGACCGACCCCTCCGAGTTTAGCGGCAGTCGGTCCCGTTCCTAGTCACCGACTTCTGACCCCTCCGGCCAGTGCCGGATACATGGAGGAGTAGATCGGATGATGCGGTGCTTGCATGATGTAGAGCAAGTACTAAGGGGGTGTATCGTAGCATGTTGTCCCGGACTCTCTGTATCGTAGTAGCTATTCCGTCGAACTTTAATTAATTATGTTGTAATCGTAAGTCCAGCCTAGAAGCTGGCTATGTGATGTTTTATCCTATGAAACCGGCCTTGTGTTTAAAGTTACTTCTGTCATTTATCTTGTTGGCTTTTATTTGCTGAGTTGGCAGCCTTCTTTTGCCTTGCCTAGTATTAGTACTAAGTCAATTGTATGTATAAATATAACTGCAGATGGCCAGCCAAAGGGTAACTAGGGCCCAGACCCATGCCACCCACAACCAGGCGGAGGTCGACTCAACCCCTGGGGCGTGGACCGGTGCAAGACCAAGGAGCCGACCTCCCACCCCCACCGACAAATCCCACGACGGCTCAGGTCATGGCGCAACAAACCCAGTTGCTGCAAGCCATTGTTAATGGGCAGCAAGGTGGCTCCAGCCGGTCCAGGGCTGACCTGGCCGATTTTCAGAGAACCCGGCCCCTCACTTTCTCCTCTGCCGACGAACCTCTCGGGCGAGGATTGGCAGGATCTTGAAGGAAGCTGCGCCTAGCCAAGTGCGCGGAAGAAGACAAAGTGATATTCGCGGCTCATCGACTCCAGGGGCGTGCAAGCGGTGGGAAAACTACCTTGCCGCTAGGGACAAGAAGAGACCTCCACAGACGGTGACATGGAAGCCATACCGTGATGTAATTTAGAAGCGGCATTCAAGTCCAACTTCATTCCGACCGGAGTAATGCGGATGAAGAAGAACGAGTTTCGTACCCTCAAATAGGGGAACATGTCAGTTAACGAGTACCTTACCAAGTTCACTGACTTGCCGCTTCGCCCGAGGGGCGTAGCGGAGGAGGAAGAAAATTGATGATTCTTTGAGCGTATGAATGAAGAGCTAAGGTGCGGTGATCGTCCAAGACTTCCCACTTTCATCAAGCGGTGAACAAGGCACCGATCCTAGAAAGCGAGAGGAAGAACTTGGAGGCCGGTAGTAGCGCAAGATGGCGATCAATGCCACAAGGAAGGTTTGTCAAAGGATCTTCAACAACTCTAACTTCTCAAGGCCGAACCGGTTCAAACCCTCACCTCATTACCTAGTCGATGGCGGTTCAATGCAAGGGCGCCAAAATATTGGCTCGGGTCGGACCACAAGCTATAAGTGCTTCAGTTGCGGTGAAAAGGGGCACTTTGCCAATCGATGCCCACACAAACAGAATGCCCCTGTTCGTAGCCAAGCCTCAGCGCCCGGCAAAGGACCTCAGACATCTCAAGCCAGTAGAAATGCCCCAATGCCCAACCGTGGTAGGGTCAACCATGTCACGGCGGAAGAAGCTGAGGAAGCAGCGGGAGTTCTAATGGGTACGTTCTCTGTCCAGTCAATACCAGCGCAAACTCTATTTGATTCAGGAGCTTCACATTCATTTATATCCAAGGGGTATGCTGATAAACTAGGGTTACCTACCTATCCTCTAAAGAGGCCAGTAGTACTTAAGTCACCAGCTGGTATGATTACCGCTACCTTAGTGTGCCCTAGGGTAACAATCGTCATGGAAAGGTGCGACTTTCCAGCCGACCTGATAGTACTAAGTTCCCAGACTCTGGATATTATACTAGGAATGGACTGGTTAGCCAGATATAAAGGAGTTATAGACTGTGCCCCTGTGGCGGTGAAGTCGACTAAATGTCTTGGAATGACCATAGATGTGAAAGTGGACCGACCATACACTGGGACGTGCAATATATTATTGTGAAGATGTACCCTTAGAGGGAATGTTGGTGGTACAAGACTATCCGGAAGTATTTCCTGAAGATCTACCCGGCATGCCCCCAGATAGAGACCTAGAGTTTGTTATTAATTTGAAGCCAGGTGCCGCTCCTATTTCCAAGAGGCCATATAGGATGACGGTGGAAGCGGAAGAGCTAAAGACCCAACTCCGGAAGCTGCGGAAAAGGGATTTATCGAGACCAGTTCCTCACCTTGGGGATCCCGGTATTATTTGTAAAGAAGAAGGATGGCACAGATTAGGATGTGTGTGGATTAAGGCGTTAAATGAAGTAACCATCAAGAATAAATACCCCCTTCCCAGGATCGATGATCTATTTGACCAACTTGGTGGGGCCACCATCTTCTCTAAAATAGATCTAAGATCGGGTTACCACCAGCTGAAAATTAGGGCTGAGGACATACCCAAGACAGCTTTCACCACTAGATATGGACTGTACGAGTTTACGGTCATGTCCTTCGGTCTGACAAATGCAAGCTTACTTCATGAATCTCATGAACAAGGTGTTCATGGAGTATTTGGATAAGTTTGTAGTGGTGTTCATTGATGACATCCTTATCTACTCCAAGACGGCAGACGAGCATGCGAGCATCTCGCCTAGTGCTAGAGAAGCTAAGAGAACATCGTTCTATGCTAAGTGCGACAAGTGTGAATTCGGCTAAGTGACATCGCTTCCTAGGACATATAGTGTCCGCAAGGAGTATCAGTTGATCCCGCCAAGATTGCAGCAGTGACCGAATGGAAGCAACCCTCTTCCGTTATTGAAGTGCGAAGTTTTCTGGGATTGGCAGGACACTACAGAAGATTCATAGAGGGATTTTCTAGAGTAGCCAGGCCATTGACCCGACTACTCAAGAAGGAAGCAGTTTGAATGGACCAAAACCGTGAAGGAAGCTTTCAAGAGCTCAAGAAAGATTGACTACCACCCGGTGCTAGTCCTACCTGATGTACGCAAAGATTTTGAAGTATACTGTGATGCTTCCCATCAAGGACCTGGGTGCGTCTTGATGCAAGGAGGCAAGGTCGTGGCATATGCATCTAGGCGCTTTGCCCTCATGAGGCTAACTATCCCACCCATGATCCGGAATTAGCATCGGTGGTTCATGCCTTAAAATCTGGAGGCATTATCGATCGGCAACCACCGTGATATATATGGATCACAAGAGCCTCAAGTATTTCTTCACCGGTCACATCTTAACGAGGCAAAGGAGATGGCTAGAGTTAATTAAAGATTATGACCGAGTGTCCACTATCACCGAGCAAGGCCAACGTAGTGGCGATTCCTTAAGCCGAAAGGCTTATTGCAATACCATTATGGTGCAAGAGCAACAACCGGAGCTATACAAGGAATTGAGGGCCTTGAATTTGGAAATAGTGGAAGAAGGCACCTAGCAAACAATGGAAATCTGACCAAGTATAGAAGAGAGAATCATCATTTGCACAACAAGAGGACCCACCGCTTTGAGAATGAGAAGATTAATGGAAGCGTGAAAGGCGCCTAAAATGTCTCAGATCAACAAGGGTTTTGAGGTGCGAACACGTATCTTTGTACCTCACCGGAAGGCCTTAAGGAGCCGGTACTCAAGGAAGCTCATAGCTCGGCATATTCTCTCCATCACAGGAGCACAAAGATGTATCGGGACATGAAGCGGTGGTCTGGTGGCCACGTATGAAGAGGGACATCGCCGAACATGTAGCCTGCTGTGATGTGTGAAGGCTGAACATCAGAGACCAGCAGGATTGTTACAGCCATTACAAGTACCCCAGTGGAAGTGGAAAGAAGTAGGGATGGATTTTATCACGGGGTTTCCCCGAACAAGGTCGGGATACGACTCCATTTGGGTCGTGGTGGATAGACTGACCAAGGTGGCCCATTTTATCCCCGTCAAAACAACTTACAAAGGAGACAAGCTGGCAGAACTATACATGTCCCGCATCGTGTGCTTGCACGGTGTGCCAAAACGGATAGTCTCAGATCGAGGTTCCCAGTTTACCTCGCGTTTTTGGGCTAGCCTACATGAAGCCCTTGGCACTCATCTGGATTTCAGCACCGCCTACCACCCCCAGACGGATGGTCAGACAGAAAGAGTAAATCAGGTATTGGAAGATATGCTTCGGGCTTGTGCCCTGGATTTCTCTAAGGACTGGGATAAGTGTCTACCGTATGCAGAGTTCGCCTACAACAACAGCTACCAAACCAGCCTTCAGATGTCCCCTTTTGAGGCATTGTACGGAAGAAGGTGCCGCACCCCTTTACATTGGTCAGAGGTAGGGGAAGGGTACATATTTGGGCCTGATACTCTGAAGCAAGCGGAAGAGAAAGTTTGTCTGATCAGAGATCGGTTATTGGCTGCCCAGTCTAGACAGAAGAGCTATGCAGATAAAAGAAGAAGGCCATTAAGTTTCAAAATCGGAGATCATGTCTACTTAAAGGTGTCACCCTTACGAGGAATCAGACGATTTAAAGTCAAAGGCAAACTTGCCCTTCGCTATGTTGGACCATTTCCGATCATAGCTAAGAAAGGAGAAGTGGCTTATCAGCTTGAATTGCCTGCAAATCTAGTAGATGTACACAACGTCTTCCATGTGTCTCAGCTCAAGAAGTGTCTTCGGGTACCAGAGGATCAAACCCCGATGGAAGCAGTGGAGCTCGAGAGCGACCTGACCTACAAGAAGCGTCCAATTAAGATCTTGGACACTGTGGAAAAGAAGACCAGGAATCAAACCATCCGCACTTGCAGAGTGCAATGGAGTCATCACTCAAAGAAGGAGGCCACCTGGGAACACGAAGACCATCTAAGGAGAGATTACCCCAAACTATTCACCAGTCAGGCTGAATCTCGGGATCGAGATTCTCTTTAAGGGGGGTAGGTTTGTAACATCCTGAAAATTTAGAAATTCGAAATATAAACATTTCTGTATTTATTGCCTTATAATTGTTTTGGAAATCAACTTTTAAAGCATTTCTTAAAAAAAATTGTGATTAAGGTTCCAAAATGCCAAAAGAAATAAAGTATTAGAAAACAAAGAATTTAAAATAAGAATTTGAAAAGATGATCCAGTGCAAAGTGAATGTAGATGGTCTTAAAGGTTTGAGAGTAATAATACGGTTAAGTTTTGATAAAGTTATGAGAGGAGTAAATAGAATATAAATACATGCATATATGTATATAAATAATAGTATATGAAAAGTAGGATTAATAAAAGGGGGTTTTAGTGAAACATGTGTAGATAAAACCCTCATGAGGTTGAGAATTTAAAAATATATAAGTATATGTATATACAAAGCATATAAAGGGAAGAAATAAGATAAAACAAAGAAAAAGAAAAAAAAGACTCCGAGGCCCAACCCGCCTCGGCGCACCAAGGCGGACAACAGATATCTGCCCCCGCCGGACAAATAGCGCCGCCGTCTTGTCGGCCAGCGGCCAGTTGCCACCACGCCTTTTCTCCTCGCGCGCGCCACTCCTGCTACGCTCGACTTCTTCCCTCCGCGTGGCGTCCATGCGCCGATGCCCACGGTTTTCTCCCAAACCGCCACGCGAGCGCCAGCCGCCCGCCTCGCCCCCCCACGCCGCCGCGCTCGCCGAAAGGACAGCACGGGGGAGGCACTCGATGCCGGCCCTCCCCGCGCGCCCATAAAGCTCCCCGAGCTTCCCTCTGTGCTCCTCGTGCTTCCTTTCCCCTCTCCTGCTAGGTAATTGAACTTTAAAAGCCCAAAAATCGCCCCACCTGTCAGCGAGCGCAGCGGGGGCCCGAGCCACTGACAGGAGGACCCCACCTGTCAGAGGCGCAGTCGGGAATAATAAATGAAATAAAATATGCAAGTGGGTCCCACCTGTCAGAGTTTAATAATTTTAGGAATTTATTTAAACCGAGAACTTTGAAATGTCATAACTTCTTCATTTTAACTCCAAATTGAGTGAGACAAATTTCTAAATTCGTTTAAATTCAAGATCTATCCAATGGGACTGAAATCATAATTTTTAGAGTTCATTTGAATTTCTGGCGTTATTTGGATTGATTTGTTGCTTTTCTTTTTATGCAAATTTTCGCGCCCGGTTAAAATAGCGTACGAGGCACAAGAAGAAGAAGCAGAGGCAGCAGCTGACCCCGGCACCCAACTCCAAGAACCTTGTGACCAAGGCGAGTTATCACTTTGACCATATTGAACCCAGATTTATGCAAATTAATTTCTTTTAAATTATCCATGTGCATGCCCTTATTTCTGTGGTAGATTATGTTCAGTTTACAAAGTGTAGATATACACTCATTATTATGCTTGCTAGTATTACCCATTGAAACATCATGGTATATGTGAACCTTGTCGCCATAGTAAGACTAGTATAAAATAGTTTTCCCAAAATAGAGTATAATGTAACGTATTGCTTAGTAATGCTAGTTAAACGGGGACACTTAGTTGTCCCAAAAACTCTCACATGCAATATGATAAATGATTTGGGCAGTCATGGTGGGAATGGTGGTGAAAGGTTTGGAACTATTATTTTATGTCCCAAAATCCCCAAACTTGCTTAGTATCCGGGTGGCTGATTTGAAATTTGGAATGTGTGTGGTGGGAGCACAAAATTATGGAATATGGTAGAACCACCCGATAGCTCTAAGGATGAATCTTGTCATGTTAGCCCGTGTAAAACAAGACAACCACATGTCTGTAAATTACAACTTAGCTAAGTAGCGATATCGAAACTCCCTGACTCATCTCACCGGTAGTGGATAGATGTGGATATGCAAGGGCCGAGGAGGCCTAAAGGGACACCGAGTGGAGGTGGCGTTCACGGTCGTACTAGCATTGGGGGTGGAGCCCGCATAATGCTAGTAACCGTGGTGAACATCCCGTACACGTGTGGGACCCACCGCAAGTGGGAACGACCCATAGGGTGAGATGACTAGCGGAACTAGATATTCGAGCAGTCATGTGATAATCTATTTGACTACGACCAAGGAATCAAAGGGCAATAGGTGGATTATCGCTCGTGGTGAAAGTGTACACACTGCGAGTCAAAACTATTCGAATAGCCGTGTCCACGGTCATGGGCGAATATGGGATACTTAACTAGATATAGTTCTGTTTCAGAAATGGTTTGTGAAAGGAATGGGAAAATAGAGGGCGATGGACTGCCCTAGTTTGGAATTGGCCTGGGTTTTGTCCCAGTGGTATGTTAAGCGGCTATAACGCTGAAAGATGCTATATGGTGCAGATGCCATGTAACGGTAGATGGAATCTGTATCGCTATTACAAAGACTGTACTTCGCTTTACCTTTTAAAAGCGGCTAGCTCATAGGGATTTTAATTATGGTATTTACATGCAATCTATGGCAAAACAACCAAACCCCAGCCTTCCCTTGAACTAGCCTAGCATGTAATGTACTGCATTCTGTGTGGTAACTTGCTGAGCACGGTGGATAGTGTGCTCACACTCGTAATATCAAAACAGAGACAGGGACGCAGGGTCATTACGATCATGAAGATGCCCCGGTCAAGGAGGAAGGAATCAACGATGAGAATTAGGGCGTCGCTTGCGCTTTTGGGCACAGACAAGTTAGACTTTAGGCTGTGTGTGCACGTATATAATCTAGTCTAGGTGATATACAATGCACACATATCCCCCCAGTCGCTTGCCTGTGGCGTTGGCTTACTTTTGTTCCGCTGTGATACTTTGATGACTGATAACATTTGGCCCTAGGGCCCCTTTTGTAAACTATTGCCCGACGTGGCATATTTCAAACTTTGGACTGTAATATTTGATGTATGCGATGTATGTATGTATGAATCAGCAATGTACTGTGTGCACTAACTACTGATCCAGGGATTAGTGCAATAATCACAGAGGATTTCAGATTGAAAAATCTGGGTCCGACAATCCACAACATCCCTGACTTCCTAACATTGGTAGATAAGGTGATCCGAGTGGAGGATAGCACTCAGGCGGTTGTGGAGAGCCGCAAGCGCAA
Source organism: Bonia amplexicaulis (assembly GCA_036346245.1). Classification (NCBI taxonomy): domain Eukaryota; kingdom Viridiplantae; phylum Streptophyta; class Magnoliopsida; order Poales; family Poaceae; genus Bonia; species Bonia amplexicaulis. The sequence continues at coordinate 29,308,259 of CM070736.1, forward strand.
ATGGATGGTGCAAAAATCAGCATGCGGCTCATAGAAACCTGTACATTTGATAGTTGTCAAACATTCATCCTTCAGCACCAACAATTTGAAAGTATCAAGGGCAAGGCCCTCGCCCACATCAAATCATGGTTCAGCTATATAACCACGGAGGGTAGCAGTCTGGAGGGCAAAACCGGCTACTTCCGTCACTTTGTTTCTATTGCAGTGAGCACGAATACTATGCAAATGAATGCCCACAAAAGATGTCTCCTGTGCCTCATCCTCAGCCCCAGAATGTCCAACCATGACCCCAAGGCCTTCCACAAGGTCAAGGAGGGTAGCAAGCTCCCAAACCGATTCAAGGCTTCAGGCACGGTCGCCTTAATCATATGACCGCCAAGGAGGCCACCAAACCACCCAATGTGGTGCTAGGTGCATTCCTTGTGCACTCACTACCTACATTGATCTTATTTGATTTTGGAGCCATATCCAAGAAGTTTTCCATTCAACAGAACATAAAAACCACAATCATATAGAACATCATGCTAGTCCAATCACCCAGGTCGATTATAAAAGCTAAATATGTTTGTTTAAGAGTTAAGATGATGATCAATGGGGTAGAATTCGAAGCCAACTTTACCATAATTGATACACCTGGGTTAGATATGATTCTTGGGATAGATTGGATATCCAAACACAAAGGGTTTATAGATTCTACCAACTGAACCATTTCTCTTATCAATTTTGGCGGAGAGCAAGTTGTCTTCTCCGCTCATGTCGTGTCTTTGCGGCAGCCCACTCTCAACTCTCTCTTAGTTATAGAACTTAGTTAAGTGTTTGTGGTGTGTGAATATCCTGACGTGTTTTTGGATGAATTGCCAGGAATGCCGTTGGACCTGTGACTTGAAATTTATCATTGATTTGAAGCCAGGACATCACTTATTTTCAAAAGACTGTATCGCATGCCCTTGGATGAGTTGGTTGAATTGAAGAAACAATTCAAGGAGTAGCTGGACAAAAGATTTATCCATCTTAGCTCATCATTGTTGGGAAGCTCTGTGCTATTCATAAAGAAGAAAGACGATAGTGTGAGGATGTGTGTTGACTATCGGTCCTTGAATGAAGTCGTCATCAAGAACAAATATCCTCTCGAGGATTGATGATTTGTTTGATCAAATGAATGGTGCATGTGTCTTTTCTAAGATTGATCTGAGGCTTAGGTATTTTCAACTCAAGATCAAGCTAGAGGAAATTTCGAAGACTACATTCACCACCTATTACGGTTTGTATGAGTACACCATAATATCATTCGGACCTACCAATGCACTCGCTAGCTTCATAAATCTTATGAATAAGTTTTTTATGAAGTATTTAGACAAGTTTGTGGTGATTTTCATTGATGATATTTTATCCATTTCAAGAATGGAGAAGAGTACGAGCAATACTTACATATGGTACTCGAGAAACTTCGGGAACATCAACTATATGCCAAGTTTAGTGAGTTTCTGAGGAGGTATTGTTGTGGATCCTAGCAAAGTACATGATGTGCTAGCTTGGAGTCCGCCCCACACCATTCCTGAAGTCCGAATTTTTCTCGGTCTACCAGGATATTATCATCGGTTCATCAAGAACTTCTCTAAAATTTTAAGATCAATGACCCAACTTGTAAAGAAGGAGAAGAAGTTTGAGTGGTCAGCGGCTTGTGAGGAGTGCTTCCAAGAATTGAAGAGGCTCACAATAGTCCCAGTGCTTTGTATTGCCTAATATACACAGAACATTTCTTGTGTATTGTGATGCATCGCGTCACAGCCTCGGTTGTGTGTTGATGCAAAAGGAAAAGTTATGATCTATGACTCATGTAAATTATGAACCCATGAGGTGAATTATACTACTCAGGACTTGAAATTGGCAGCCGTAGTTCATGCTCTTAAGATCTGGAGGTATTATCTCATTGGTAATCGGTGTGACCTTATATAAAAAACTTGAAATATTTCTTCACGCAACCAGATCAAAACCTAGGGAAACGAAGGTGGATTGAATTGATAAAAAACTATTATCTTCGCATCCATTACCACTCTGGTAAAGCCAACATCATAGCCGATGCTCTCAACTAAAAGCTTCATTGTATCGATCCATCGGTTGAAGCCAGTCAACCAGCGTCACGTGGTGAGCTTTGGAGATTCAACCTAAAGGAGGTTGAAGAGGGTTTCCTTGCTACCCTTGTGCTACAACCTACCCTTGAATTTTACATCCAAGCCGCTCAACTTGAAGATTCAATCAATCGCCAAAATCAAGCGTGATTTACAAAATGGTGAAAAATTGGAGTTCACCAAAAATGTGAGTGGAATGGTTATGCATGAATGGCGATTATGTCCCAGATAACCAAGAAGTCAAGGAGTTAATCCTTAGAGAAGCTCATAATTCACCACTCTCCATTCATCTTGGAAGTACGAAGATGTATCGGGATCTCCGGAACGATTCTGGTGGCCCGGTATGAAGAAGGACATCACCACACATATTGTTGTTCGTGATGTATGCCAAAGAATCAAGATAGAGCACCAATGACTAGCAACATTGCCCCAACCTTTGAAGGTTCTCGAGTAGAAGTGGGATGACATCGGCATGGATTTCATTTCTAGCTTGCCAAAAACCGAAACGGTAATGACTCGATATGGGTCATTGTCGACCGCTTGACCAAAGTGGCTCATTTCATTCTAGTGAGCACCATATATCATGGAGCTAAGCTAATTGAGCTCTACATGAGAAATATCATCCATTTGCATGGCATGCCAAAGGCGAAAACTTCTGATCGAAGTCCTTAATTTATCACACGATTTTGAAAAAGCTTGCATGAGCTTATGAGAACCGAGCTATTCTTTAACACAACATTCCACCCACAAATAGAAGGACAAACCGAGAGGATAAATCAAATTTTTGAGGATATGTTAAGAGCTTACGTCTTGTCCTATAGCATAAATTGGGAGAAATGCTTGGCGTTCACCGATTTTCTTACAACAATAGCTTGCAATCAAGCCTCTAAATATCTCTGTTCGAAGCACTTTATGGGAGAAAGTGTAGAACACCTCTTTTCTGATTTGAGGTTGGTGAAAAATAATTCTTTGGACTGTTATTATCCAAGGAACTCAAGAACATGTTGATGCAATAAAAAGCCGATTAAAGAAAGCACAGTCTCGTCAGAAGAGCTATGCCGACCATCGCTGTCATGAGCTGAGCATTGAGATAGATGATTATATTTATATCAAGGTCTCATTGCTATGCAACATCCACCATTTCGATGTCCATGAAAAGTTGGCACCTTGGTACATCGGGCCATACCAAATCATTGCAAAGAAAGACGAAGTGGTGTACCAATTGGAGTTGCCACCTCAACTTTTAGATGTACATGATGTCTTCCATGTCTCTCAACTCAAGAAGTGTCTCCGTACTCCAAGTGAGCTCACCCAATTGGACAACATCGATTTGCAACCCGATCTTTCTTATCGGGAGCATTCGATCCACATTCTAGATGAAGCCGAGCGACATACCCGCAACCATGCTATCAAGATGTTAAAGGTCCAGTGGAGTAACCACATTGAAGATGAAGCCACATGGGAATAAGAAGATCGACTTAGATCCAACTTCTCAAATTTCTTTACTAAGCCCGTTGAATCTTAGGGTCAAGATTCTTTGTAAGGGGGGGTAGACCTCTAACGTCCTAGATTCCAGGGAATGTAAAATTAGGAAAATTTAAAACTTTCATTGTAACTTTCACAAATTGGTCACTAACCCTACCTCGTTTAAAATTTGTAGATGCATGTACCATGTCACCCTGGGTTCACCACAGTGAAGTACCATAAGTAGTTTTGTCTATCCCAGGGGAGCTTCATACTTAGAGTCAGAAGCCACCGTCACATGATGGCCATTTGTATAGCCGCCACCACCGCACCGCCACCCATGGTATAGCAACACCATCCCGTGATTTCGAGTATTTTTGAGTTTTTGATTTGATTTCTACTATGAACTCTCCTAGGTCATTTTGGGATCATCTTTCCAGGTTGGATTTTTGAGTTTAATTGAATTACATCCAAAGTACATTTCTTTTCAAAAATTTGTGTTTGCAAATTACTTTTTCAAAGAAACTCCAATAAAAGCCAAGGAAATAAGATGCATGCAAAATATTTTAAAATTTTCTCATTTTCTATTCCTTGGAATTTGGGATGTTACATACTCATATCTTTCCACGCCCCCACGACTACTTGTTTATTAGTAGAACTTCCTAAGCAAGTAGTAGACCAAAAATAAATGTACTTTATTTTGATCGGTGAACTCTGGTTATGTTGTAAAATGATCTAGTAGTTTCTAGGAAATCATATCAGGGTGAGCCAATGAATGATTTCGACTAGTCTTAGATATTATGTCTATAATCAAGATAATCCAAAACTTGATCAGAATAAAACTATGACATAAACATATTGACATGAACAAAAGAAAAACTATGCACGAATGTACGCAAGAAAAAGATAAGTGTTTTTATTTGTAAACGCTATCTGAACTGGTTGCAAGATAGCTGAGAACTAAAGACATGAACAATACTTCTAGAAACGTATTCATTCTCTAGTTCCGATTGGTAGCAAAGATCATAGGAGAAAGACCGTCACTAGGAAAATCCTTCCAGTAGGCTTGACCATGTGCAAAGATGAGAGATTTTGACTAGGAGGTTTTCCGTGTCTTGACCAGATTTAAACCAAAGAAGAACATAATGTAGAAGTAAGAAAGAAAGCCTTAAAGCCCCGAGCTGGTTAGTAACTACGTTAGTTGCCTGTGTGCTTATTCTTTTACTAGTTTTTCCTTAAGGAAAGAGTGCATATTATCGTAAGAACCATCTCTATGAAGGTCATGATAACTATCTTCATAGCATTTAACAAAAATGTCAAAGCAAATGAAGTAAAAGACATCCCTTGGAAGGGTTTAGAGAAAAATAGATTTCTCCAAGTAGTTCAGACAACAATAGTATATGACCAAACTTGGGATAATGAAATACAAATAAAAATACTCATCGGAAAAGAAATGTATATCTATTGAAATATGGAAAAAGTGCATTACACATAGAATTTACACAATTGATTGATGCTCCAAGAATTAGAAATAATACACCCATCTAATATGGCCAGTCGTACCGATCCTAATCGATGACTTTAACCATAGTGTAGGGACTTTCCCATTTAGGTGAAAGTTTGTTGAAGTTTGTCTAGCTCTGAATTTTCCTAAGAACCAGATCACCCATAGGTAAACTATGAGGTTGTACTTTACAACTGTGGTACCTTCGTATGGCTTGTTGGTAGACTACCAATCATATTTAGTTTGCATTTCATCATTCTTCAAAGAAATTGATGTCATCGATACATCATTCTACTTGATCATTATCATTATAACGATTTGTCTGGGTAGAGCCAACCACCAGTTTCAGAGGAAGCATGGCTTCTGCACTGTGAACTAGGAAGAAAGGTGTTTCGCCAGTCACATGACTGGTCGTAGTCTGAACGACCTATAATACAGAAGGAATTTCTTGTACCCAAGCTCCTGATCATTGTATTAATTGGTCGAACATTCAGCATTTGATCCCTTGTATTAGTATGTCAATAGCTCTTTCTACTGCCACATTACTCTGTGGATAAGCCACTAGGGCATAACATACCTTGATACCTAGATCCCCACAAAATTCCCAAAAATGTTTGCTCAAAAATTAGGTACTGTTGTCTGTGATTATGTGACTAGGAACACCAAAATGTAATCACATTTTTCGTGATGAATTTCTTGGCAGCTTTAGTTGTTAATTTAACAACTGGCCTGGCTTCTACCCATTTTGTGAATATATCAATCATTACAAAAAGGAATTTAAAACCCCCAGGTGCTCTTGGGAAAGGTCCCAAAATATCTAGACCCGATGTTGCAAAAGGCCAGGAAAGTGGTATTGTTTACAAAGCTTGTGTAGGTTGATGTACTTGTCGGCTATGAAACTGACATTATACATATTTGGACACAAGTTCTTTTGCATCATGGAGGACAGTTGGCCAATAGTATCCTTGTCAGAAGGCTTTATCGACCAGAGTTCTGTAGGAATGATGTGCTCCACAGATTCCTCCATGTATTTTGAATAGTAATTTTAAACCATCCTTTTGAGATATGCATCTCATCAACAATCTATGAGTTCCTCGTTTGTAGAGAGTACATTCAATCAGAATGTATGACTTGGCTTTTCAAGCTGTACAATCAACCTCTACGTCATCTTCAGGAAGTATGCCATGCTGAAGACATTCGTAGATTGATGTCATTCAATCATTATTGGGGTCGATCTGAGCGACATCCAATTGAGTGTCTTTGGAACACTAGACTATCGAGGGTTTGTCGAGTTGCTCGAGAAATACTCCGTGTGGGACAGGTGATCTTGAGGAAGCCATCCGTGCCAACTGGTCTGCTAGAAAGTTCCTTTCTAGGAATATGTTGGACTTCAAAACCAAAGAAATGTCTTTCAAGTTTTTTTACTTTGCTAGATAAGATGTCATCACGGTACTTGAGCATTGATACTATTTTCTGACTTGATTCACACTAGTTGAGAATTGTCTTTCACTAGTAGTCTGTGAATCGCGAGTGCTTTGGCTGCTCGAAGCTTTGCCAGTAAATCTTTGTATTCTACCACATTATTTATAGTAGAAAAGTTTAACTGGATGACGTATTTTATGTTTTCTTTAGTAGGAGAAACCAGGACTACCCTAGCCCCGAGCCCTTTATCGTCAAGGACCCGTCGAAGTACATTGTTCACTCCTTGTGTTTTTCGTACTCAGGCCCTTGGGTGGGTTCAGGGTTTGTCCATTCAATGATGAATTCTTTAAAGCTTGGGACTTGATTGCTATTCGTGCAATGAAATAGAGATCGAACTCCTAAGTTCGACCACCCATTTTGCTATACATCCTGATGATTCTCTGTTTTGGAGAACTTAACCTATAGGGTATCCAGTTAGAACGACCACTTTGTGGGCTTGAAAATAATGCCTTAGTTTCCTTGAAGTCATAAGGAGGGCATACAACAACTTTTGTATTTCTAGATATTGTTCTTTTAGTCCATGTAAGACTTCACTTACGTAATATACTAGTTGTTAGATTTGGATATTGTTACGCTCAACAGCCAGTATGGCACTGACTGCTTGTGGTGTTGCAGCTAGATATAAGAGCAACATTTCTCCTAGTCTTGGAGAGACTAAGACCGAGGCACTCATAAGGTAACTTTTAACTTCCTCAAAGGTATTGTTTGCTTCCGTATTCCATTCGAAACTCTCCTGTTTCCAAAGAAGCTTAAAGAAAGGCAATTCTTTTCTCCTAACCATGCTATGAAATGATTTAGCACTACCATTATAACATCTTGGTTTTCATGGTCTTTTTGAAGCTTTCAAAATAAAATTAACCATTTGGATTTTCTTAAATTAATTAAACCTTAATTTGATTTTTAGAAATAAAAAAGATTTCATGTGAATAAAATAAACTTTAATTAATTCAAAACCTCTTTTATTAAAGTTTCTTATGTTACAAGGGATTTTTTATATTATCTTGGAATTTTTGGATTTTATTTGCTATTTTTGGGAGCTCAATTAAATTTATTTTCCTTTTGAAAACCCTAAAACCCAAGAAAATCCCTAAAACCTTCTTTGGGCCAAAACCCAAAATCCCAACCCATCTCTTCCTTCTAGCCTAGTTTGTTTCGCTTGCCTCTGCACAACTCATCGGCCTAGCCATCCCCTTGTGTCGCTTGTTGTTGTCCATTTTGCCACATATCGCCCATCGATGCCATCCTCGCGCCGTCGTCGACCAGTGGGACCTACTTGTCAACTCCATCTTCCACACCGTGCCGAAGTCGGACTCCGCCGTCGTGCTGAGCTTCGTCTCGCCACCGCCTTGGACTCTCCACGTCGTGCTCGTCTCGGATGCCAACTCTCCATGTATAAATCCACAGCCCGTCCCCTCGATCTTCGCATCTCTGAGCCACCTCACTGTCCTCGCGCCAGCGCAACCTCTAAACCATTACATCGTCGTTGTCTTCGCGGAGCTGCTTCGTCTTCCTCGCCATCGGAGTCCCGTGCCACCGTCAACTCTTCCCACCAGTGAACCACGCCATCGTCGTGTCTTGTCACCGGTAGCCGTACGCCCTCTCTCTCCACCGTGCACCGCTCCTTCATCTATTGTGCCACACCACACCTCATGTCCCACATTGTCCCCTCGGTCCCGAAGTGAAGCCTCGGTTGCCTCACCGCCGTGCGTCATGGCTGACGCCACCGTTGCCACGTCATCACCTAGAAACTTATGTAGACTTAGTCCACCGTGAGCCCAACCTATGCCATGTGGTCCCCACATGTCAGTGTCTCAAGGCCGAAGCGTCGTGCTATTTTAGGTGGTAAAGCACGTGTTCTATCTATCGCACAGAAGGAAACTCCTAGAAGTGGGCTTAGGTACCGTTTACAGAATCTTTGGGTAATCATATGATCGAGTAATTTACACAGTGAATTTCCGACCAGAGTAATTTGAGAAGTAGTCTCTCGAGGCTTATGACCACATGATCTTTCGATCTTAATTAAATATTAAAACTGTATTAAGGATTTATTCGTTCCTCTTCGAGTACATACAAAGTTGCTACTTGCTAGTGTTGTCTGATGAGTGCAATCTCTAGATGCAGGACAGCACTGTTTAGGACCATGACGACTTAACTGGTCATGATCGACACCGGACTGTCAGTGCATTCAACATAGTGCAGACTGTGATATCAATTCATGTTGAATGAACTCGCAGTATAAATTGTGACTATATTAAGAACGCAACATAGCCTGACGTGTACACCTGGTTACTGTGACAATTTTAAGACTTATATCCAGCACTAGCGGTCGCGATCAAATAATCAAATTCTGAAAAATACTCGCACTTCGTGGGAATTATACTTTGATATATAACCAAATTAATAACCCAGGTACGTCACAAGATATGTTTTGCCGCCGTCACGAAAATATTGGTCAATTTCTAGTGATAATATATTCCATCTGTTCTTGAATATTTGGCACTTTTGATCAAAACACACATACCTATATAATCATATTTTGGACAGTGTGACGAAAATACCATCTATTTTACATAGAGTAAATTACACTTTACACTAGGTCTTGTGCTTCTTGTTTCACTTTATACTAGATTGAGCAATACATACTTTCACTTTTCACCACTCTAGACTAACCAATGCTGCACTTTTCATCAGATTTAAGCTAGTAGCATGAACATTCTGAGCTCATCATGCGCTTGATGCACCGTCGAGGCCCTCACAACATGATAGTCTAATGGCGGTGCATCAGACGCATGACGAGCTCATGATGCCAAAACTCCTGGCTTAAAACTGGTGCAAAGTGTAACATTGGTTAGCGTAAGATGGTGCAAAGCGAAAGTATTACTTAAATCTGATGTAAAGCGAAATAAGAGATGTAATACTTGGTGAAAATTGTAATCTACTCTATTATATACTAATCACAAGCAATAAATAGGTGAAAAAGTAGGAGGGAAATACGTATAGTTAATAGGGGTTAGGTAATTTAGAAAAGCATGCCTCAGGAGGAGCGGTAAAAGATCAAATATTTGAGAGCATTTTTTGGTCACACGTGTCAAGTATTTGATAATGGAGGAGGTAATATTATGTGAAAATGCTTATGGTCCTATTTGGGACGAATCAATTATTTTCTATGAAATTTTTGTGAAATTCATGCGGTCCAATCAAGCCCTAAAGTTGGACTCACATCCTCTACCGTTGTTTGGGAAAGGCACCAACGCGGCACAGCTTTGTCAGCCGTTCAATCCAGGTTCAACGCACTAGATTTACTCACATGAGAAATTGGGCGCCTGGAATTTCTCACGAGATATTCAGTCCGCGTTGTCCGATGCTCAAACGGACGGCTCGCAACGTACCGAAGGACACCGGACCGTGCCCCCTCTGCCTTCGAATGCAAATGAAGACAGAATCCCGTGCCCTATGAGCTAAGCAGTTTGCAGATAAAAGTCCGAGCGGCAGAATGGCCGGCACCCGGCAGTTGATTCAAGAATAAAATTCTACTAGAGAGGGTCCTAACCCTATCCTCTAAGACCCCATCTAAAATTTTGCCACCTAGCATCATCAATCTTAAAGCACAGCAAACCTATGGGTGGGTTGGATACTGCTTATGGCTTATACTTATGTATTTAGCTACAGTGGATTTTTAAAAAATGGTGTGTTTTTTGAAGCGGGGTCTAAAGGTTAATTGTAATAAAAGTGTGAGGTTGTGTTTAAGGTTGCAACACTACTACAAAAGAGGCTAAAAAATCACATACAACTATTTTTTCAGAAACGCTCGTCGCCTCTCACGAGCAAACCAAAATTCAAAAACCACAGTCATAAAACACAAATCACAGCACAAAATAACCCACCCATATCTCTCCCCCGCTCCTAACCTCTCTGTGCGTGGTTGCCGCCATAACGGGTGAGGTTGTGAGGAGAATGTGTAGAAAGATAAGGTTGCTTTGAGATTAGTGACAACATATGGCAAATATCTAAGTAGGGGCCTTAGAAGGTGAGAAAATTTTGTGCGTCTCCTCATGTTACTTACTTACACCTTGTTTTCGTTATTTACATTCCATACTTTCCTTGTTTACCTTGAAATATCCTTTCCTCTGAAAAGAAAAGGTTTACCTTAGAATCTTTGTTCTCCCTATCTTGGGGTAATTTGGCATCTCATTTTTGTTTCTAAATTCTATGTTACATTTTGGTTTTATTTGCCTGTTCCAATATTGTGTTGACATGTATGAGATGTGTGGTGTGAGTGGTGTGGGCATGCATATTTTGCCAGCAGAACGAGACTGTATCCAATCTATTGTATTATCTATGAAATAGTGCTAAAAGTTGTTTTCAAGTTCTTACATTAATCAAATAAAATAGAAAGGTCTACACTGCATATTTTTGTGGTTCAAATTATAGCAGACATATTAATTAGAAATATATTAGAGTTGTTACAGTACGTTGTAGAAGCAAAAATACAGCTATATTTTCAATTATAAGTATTTGAGTTGTACAACAAATACAACTCTATTTTAAAATATAAACATATGTATTATAGTATGTAGCCATGAAGCTATACGGGAAGTTCAATTAGTTATACTAATTCAGCTGTTTCTACATATATTTGAGCAGATTCATACTTCCCTCAGAAAATAATGCATTGCATGAAAAAAAATCTTCATATTTCCATGCTCTAGTCGAGGCATTGAAACCACTCACAAATTAAATAAAGTGAACATCGACAAGAAAACATCATCAGTTGTCTAGTAAATGCCAACGTTGTTTCTAACTCGTTCTCCTCAACTATACGTGGTGAACAATGCACAATGCAGTTGCCGATCAGCTGGCCAATGTTGATCAGACTGGTCTGCATGTGAATCGCTATGGGTTGTGATGAAATTAGCCTTATGTTACTGGCTTACTGCTTAGAACAAGGGTACAAGAAAACTATTAGGAAACAAGCTGTCATATGACCTTGTAAACCCCGTCACACCTACGCGCCTCCACCTGGCAAAATATGTGTACAACAATAGTTTATAGTGCGAAGATTGTGTTCGAACAAACACAAGTCGTCTAAGGACTACGTATTTTTGAGGTAAGAAAGAGGCCTAAATTGAATCTGTTCGTATTGACTTCTATTTTTAATTTTAGCTTAAAAAATTAAAAATTAATATGAATACTCGGTTTCTCAAAATAATTTCACCACTTCTCTCACTGTCATCTCGGTCCGGGGATAAAATAGGAGGTCACGAGTGCATCACGTATCCCACTCCTCTTGCTCCCGTCACACGCACGTATCTCTCCCTTATTTTTTTACCGAGCACTATCTCCTCCTAAAAGCTATTTCTTTTAACCACTATTATTTATTTTCAGCTATAAACCATCAGTAAAAGCCAATAATAATGCACCCTAAGCTAGCAAGTCGTGCACTCTAGCTTCACTCTCCTGATCTCATCGGTAAAAAAATCATCATTTCCAAAGAAACTTTAATATTTAGCATATCATCAATAGTATGATGTAAAGTAGTATCGCAAACTAGCTAAACCACTTCGATTGAAACTAATTATTAAGGCCCTGTTTGTTTCCACTTAAGATTATTATAATCTAGCTTATACATCATAAGTGAAACAAGCAGATGATTATAAGCTAGCTTATTATAATCTAATGATTATTATAATCTAATAAGCTCAAAAAGGAGCTTATTTCAGCTTATAGATCACATTTTATCTAAATGACCATAAAACTTCAGAAAAATTATCCACCTTTGCCATCCATTAACTCCCCAACCTTCAAACATTATAAGCTCAAGGGCATCGTAGTATTTAAACATTCGAATACAACAATTCATAACTCTGATAATCCAGGTTGCCAAACACCTGACAGCTTATTTCCCATCAGCTTATTATAAGCTAGCTTATATAATCTGCAACTATAAGCTAGATTATAATAATCTTAAGTGGAAACAAACAGGGCCTAAGTACTACGCTGATGGCCGGGTGCAATTAATTACCTGTATTACAAGAATTCGTACATATTGTCATTTATTATTTGAATAAATTGGATTATATAATGCACATGCATGGTTGCTTCTGCACCTATTTTGGTTTGTGCACTTTTATACTTACTAAAATCTTTTTTAAAAAACAAATCTATAGGCATAGTGCATGTTAGAATATGTGCACTTGCAAAAAAATGCACAAATACGATCATTTGCATGTTGTGGAAAAATAAAAAAAGAAAATTATATTGCAAATATGTGTCCTTTTAATTTGTATTGTGCACTCTACGTGATTTTTTTTCAAATGTGCACATTCTGGCATGTTATACATTTTTTGAATTATTTTAATACACAATGCACTTTTTTAATAAATAGGAGCAAATGCTACAATGGGCAGATTAATTTGTTTCTCCCTTAATTGCTCCAAATCAGTTTAGCGCCCTGAATTTGGGCACCCAACTGTTGTACACGAGTGTTATCAAAGGCTGTAAAAAGCTGGAAGCTCGTGAGCAACTCGAGTTCGGCTCGTTCTAGGTTGGATTTGAGCTCGGCTCGAACTTTAAACGAGCCGAACTCGAACTTGATCTCAACCTCGTGAGCTTCACTAAGCCGAGCTCGAATAATTCGTGACCCTCGATTCGAGTTTAAATAGTGATACATATTAACTCTTACCGAGTTTACTCGAGTTGTACTCGAGCTCAAAATTTTCTTATTGCTGAAAATTAATGTATGTTTAAATTATTTTGACTGTTATCAAGTTTACTCGAGCTGAGCTCGAACTCAAACTTTTCTTATTATTAAAAATTAGTGCATAATAAATTATTTTAATTGTTATCAAGCTTTAACGAGCCGAGCTCGAGCCCAGGTCCAGGCTCGGACCCCAACTAGAGCTCGGCTCAAGCTTCTACCGAGCTCGAGCCTGGAAGGCCAAGCTCGCTCGAGCTCGGCTCGTTTACAGTCCTAATCAAAGTTACTATAAATTCATTTGAAGTGGATCGAATGTCCAATAGGAGAGGGGTGAGTTGTGATTCTTTTTCATAAAAGGCTAAAATAAAACTTTAATCTTTAATAGTCTAACCTAAATGCTTAGGGTTTCTAGTGAAGTTTTGTAACCTAGTTTTAACTCTACACAATTCTAGTAAACTAGTAAATGAAAGATAATAAGGTAAATGAGGAAACGTAAAAGAGATAAGCAACATAACCAATTTTTTCCGAGGTCTCAGAGATTTGGCGATCTTCCGTACTCCTTGTTGGAGCATTCTCACAAGAGTATAGCTTTGACTTAAGACCACACAACAAATCAAACCATCCACTCGTGGTAGTACTTCCCTTTGGATAGGTGAATTTCAAACCTTCAAAAGCCACCCAGTGCCTTACACAAACTCCTCCAAGGAAGGTCACTGAGCCAACGCCTTCAAGCCATCTATGAGACATCGATCTTCAAGAGTAATAAGTCTAAAACGGTCACTTGAACCTAACTAGGACAAGCAACTAAGGGTGATGTACAAACTAGACCTATCTATTCTTTCTCAATCTCTCAAATCTTCAACCAAAGCTCTTCAATGACCCTTAACTCCCCAATAAATTTATTGTAGCTTTGGAGTACAAGAGTACTAGAATGAATGCTTGAAAACTACTTAAAGAGACTCCTCATTCAAAAACTAACCATTTGACACATTTTCTAAAAATTATGATAATTAGAATCAAGATTATCCACCTCAATTCATTTTCTTAGAGTTCCAATGGTCATTTCCTTTTAACGTTGCACATACCGGATCATCTAGCCTAGTCGGACTCGGATCATCTACCTAGCCCGTATGATTCATCTAGTACAACATTGAACTTTGAATCCACGTGACTAATGATCTAGCTTGACCTGGATCATTCGCCTAGCATGAAAATCTACTTGGAAACTCTATCCAATGCTCTGCTTCAATAGTCCGTCTAGACCCAAATCATCAACCTGGCACTTAGCAAAACTTGAAACTTCTTTGAACCAATGCTCTAGGTCAATGATTCGTCCCGACCCAGAATATCCGCCTTTGTAGAAAATCTCAGATGAACAGTCTGGAACTCTCTGGATCAGTGGTCCACCCCAATGCTCGGGTACCTCAGATTATCCATCTCTATGGAGAAACCAAAAAACATAGTAAAAAAACCTCTTGGGACCAGTGATCTACCCCTATGCTTTGCCTCACTCGGATAATCCGCCTATATTGATTTTTCATACTTGACTCAAATTTGATCTAAATTTTGAGATTTTTTTCAATAAAACTTGGTTCTTGGCACTCTTTGGCTAGAATATGACAATAGGACCTAGTGTGCATCACACCTAGCTACCTATCCTATCCAAACTCAAACTACTAGCTTGGAACCCCTAGCTACATGTCCTATCTAAGCTCAAACTACTAGGCTTGAATCCCCTTAATAGTATGGCCAAAGCAAAATAAGAACCTAACTTCTAAATTGATATAAACTCAACTCCTTGGATCAATTCTAAGCACAAGATCCTTAATTAATCTTCATCCAAGTAGGCTTTGCCATCCATAAACACCGTAGGGGATCCATAAAAACCAAGATTATCCCTTTGTCTTACTCAAGACTCTAACTTTGCACAATTCAACTTAAAGTCAAATTAGTCTTGATGCAATAGTGTCATTAATCATCAAAACACTAAACCAATGTGAATTGGCACCTATATGTTTACTTTATTTTAAAAATTTGATGTTACTATAAGTTAAAGCTAGCTTAGCGTATGCATATGTTCAAGTTGCATTAGTCGATTGTATGTTGTACTATGGCCCCATTCCAAATAGCTTTCGGCTTATGGTTTCTAGCTTCCAGAAGCCAAAAGCCATTTGAAACACGTTGACTTCTTAACATGACTTTCCCCCCTTTTTTTTCTTTTTTTCCCCTGTACTAGCAGCAGCGTATCTACCAAAGTCCATGCATCTAGGGATGGAACACCGTTCATTGTTGTGCTAGCACCAACACACATGGAAGAGGGTTTTAAGAGGTGGCGACTAGGGTTTTAATTGGTGTATCTCGGGGATACCTTTCTTAGCCCCGCACATCTATATATATAGCCACCAACCAAATCCTTATCTAATACGATTAGATGCCATATCCAACTCAAAAAGTATTTGACTGGATCTTTATCTAATACAAGTAGAGATCGTATCCCACTGGAGAGCCTCTATTCAGATCCAATACTAGTAGAGATCATATCCCACCCGGAGTTTATCATCCAGACCCTTATCATTCCAACTCGTTAAGTGTATGGCCCTATAGTACATATATATTTGGTCATAGGCCGAAAACTCTTTTTTGGTCCATAAGTCGGTAGCAATCCCTAGCAGGACATAATGACTCTCAAATACACATAAAGATCATTCAGACGAACCTATATGGTACTTATGTATCGATCTCTTTGCCTCATGATACCAGGTCGAACTCAAGGCTAGAAGCGTGTCATCCTATGATAGTTTGATCCTTCACTTGAACTTGTAGTGGATTACTCAGTTGTGATTGACTACTCAACCATATTCAGTAAGGCTATGCACTTCCTTAAACCAACGACATCGAGGGGCCTAGAAATGTCTCTCCCGTTATATAAGAGGGGCAAATTACATCTTGATCACTCATATTTCTCCGTATGTTTCATAGTAAACACGAAAGCTACCTTTATGACCACCCAGTTACAGAGTAGTATTTGGCAACGCCTAAGTAAATTATTACACATGTAAAAAATTATGACAATCTCAGGTCTAAGGATCCTATATACACTATGTATGATACCAACTGATGACACTTAAGAATATAACAATTCCCGTAGTGTCTCATGGTTAAGAATATAACAATTCTCGCAGTGTCTCATGGTAGGTTAATTCAACACTATATTCTCTAACATGTGTCTATATTATTGATTTGATATCTCTATATCCATGATCCGTAAAGCATGATCATCAATTACTACATGTGCTGGTCTATAAATCATAATTGCCCCATATGATGATATAAAGTTAGAGATAATTTAGAATATAACAATTCTCGCAGTGTCTCATGGTAGGATAATTGCCAAATAGCTTAGGTTAGAGCAAAGACACCAAGTCAAAAGCAGAACCATGTGTCAGCACTTCAATAGGAATCTCCACAGCTCCACATGCCAGTGCCACCACCCCCTCACTGCCATTCCAACACACACACAGACACAAGCACAGTGCAAGATCACCAGCTGATTGCAGAGGTAGTGCAAACGCCATGGTGGTGCCCTCGGCAGCGCCGGCGTGCCGGGAGATGGCGCCCGCGGTAAATTAAACCCATCATGCTATCCCTCGGCATTCCGACGGTCGACATGTCGTCCGCGCCGGCGGAGCGCGGCGAGCTGTCGCGTCAGATAGTGCGGGCGTGCGCGGAGCGCGGCTTCTTCAAGGCGGTCAACCACGGCGTGTCGCCGCGGGTGACCGCCCGGCTGGACGGCGCCACCACGTCGTTCTTCGCGCAGCCGGCACCGGAGAAGCGGGTTGCCGGGCCGCCGGACCCGCTGGGTTACGGCAGCCGGAACATCGGGCCCAACGGCGACGTCGGCGAGCTGGAGTACCTGATCCTGCACACGAACCCCGAGGCGGTGGCGCGCAAGGCCAAAGCCATCGATAGGAAGGACCCTTCACGCTTCAGGTATATGGATGCATGCGGCACATGAACATATATAAAACTTTTTTTTGCACGGTGTCCTTTTTCTCGACGAATTTTGGCATGCTGTTTTGTGTGTCTGATGCTGCTTAACTAGTACAAAGTGGCTAGATACTAACACCTTTGATATTGTTCTTGATGTTGCTATTGCATTTGATGGTAATATTATAGTTACCTGTCTTGAACTCTTGATCCATCAATCAAGACTTCGAAGTGTACGTGGGTTAATTGATCAGGAAAGTAAAAAAGAATCAGATGACGGAAGTAAAATAGGTGGAGCGATAGAAGTATAGAAATAGGATATGGTAATTAACAATGAGACCAACCATTTAAATATGTGTCAAATAGAAATGCAGTGATGTATACAGCTAATAAGGTATCCTTAAGGAATGAACCATATAGATAAGATGTATCCTTGCAGTAGAGTTTAGGTTGAAGCAAAGATCAAGCAACCCGATTAATTAGCATGCGTACGTGCATGCATAAGTTGGCATAGTAGTGCTTATTGTTAGGACGACGAGAGTTTAATTTGCTGGTTAGTTTTTTGGAACCTTTCGTGTTGATTTCATGTTCAAACTAAAATTTTCATGTTTTCACCAAAATGATTGTTCTCCTTATAAATATCACCATATTTGAAATCTCATTATGATGCAAGGAATTAGTAAGCTATCTTGTGTATATTCATTTAAGTTAAACTTATGATCATACTAGTTAATTAAACATGCATATGACCATCATGTCCGCATTAATCACCGCACGTGTGAATTTGATCAAGTCTACTTCATGAACAGAGGGTTCGGTGTGATGCTAGTAATAAACCTGACGCGACGTTCATTGGGAAAATAGGATGTTTTCTTTAATTTGGATGTGGTGCATGTTTGCTTTATTTTTTTTTAGTTGCACTTTCAGCATAACAAAATGAACCGTACGTACATTGTTTGAAGAAATAGAGTTATTAAAAGTATGAGTGAAGTCCTAAGCAAAATGGCTGGACTACGCCTATATGTCAAACACAATAGCAGGGTAATTGTTCTTAAGAAAATACAGTATACCCTTTATAAATTAGAACACTAGGTGGAATTAAGGATATCGGTAACAAAGATGACCACATGTAATGTCATTGTAGCTAGGGAGGCCCATCAATTAAGGGAGTAACTATTGCACGGACGACTGTTTTTTTATCTTCAGTCACTTTTTTACACTGTAATTTAGGTGAATGAGAGTGCAACTTCAGGATAGGGTGAATTAGTACACTGCAACTTTAGGTGACTGAAAGTGCAATTTCAGGTGACTGAGAGATAAAAAAATTTTAGTCGACTGTAGAATAGCAAAACCGATCAATTAAAACCGTGGGTATATATAATTTGCTTTTTAAACGCCAGTTATTGGTCGAATGCATGACATAAAATTAATTTTGTATTAATAGGCCAAAGACAACTAGGTGCGGCTATTGAGATCAGATATGTTGGTAATCTTACTCTCTCTATCTCACTCTCTCTCTCTCTCTTGTGTATGCATGTTATACGGAATAACCATATAAGTAGATACATAATGCTAAGATCAAGAGGTATCTAGCTACCTTCAAAACCATGCATTCACATTGTAAAAAAGAAAGAATACATGATATTTATTATATATAGTCATTAACTGAAGAAAAAATAATTAACTAATAACATAACTAGTTTTCTTACATATCTTCGCACAAATTGAATGATTAAACCACTCATGCTGTAGTGCACAAATAGTACCTCATATTGTACTATATGGCAACACGTCGGTAACATATCATGTCTAATCCAGCCTTAATTAATTAGGTGCAATCATGCAACCCCTGTCGGTTGAGTCACCAAATTAACATGAAGATAATTCCAAAACAAATTCTACATGCACTTCTGGAGAGGAGTTACTCTGGCTATGTATAAAACGTTGAGTTCAAAATAATTCCGGTAAGAGTAATAAAAATGAGAAAATTATAGCAAATGATAAATAAAAAAAGGACAAATGTTACTATTCACATTCAATTACCCCTTGTCCCTTCTAACGCACTTTTGAATTTGAAGTTAAAATTTTTAAAGGTGCTACATGAACTACGTAATCAGTTTTTTTCAGAACTTTTTGTGCTGACTTGGTGGACGGCCAGACCGAAACCGGGTTTTTTACACTATAATTAAGGTTGGGTTGCAATTGATATGTTGCAGCTTTATTTTAGTCCTGCTTAAAAGGACTTATAAACTGGGTTTATGGTTTTTTTTATGTGTACTATGGTGGTAAAAGCACTGTAGCAGTTTTTAGCTTTTTTGTGAGTCAAAATCAGGAATAATAAAAACAATTAAAAAAAACTAAAAAAACATCGTTATATCTTTCGGCCAAATGTGCTTATTTCTTGAAGGGATGAGGAGGTCCTCCAAAGTCTTGTCGATATTTAATTTAAGTTCTTGCTCCTTTGGCTAATCTTTACCCAAGAGAAATCTTCCAATTGCTGTTGTTCTTCAGACTTGATTCCTTCAAGACATCGCAGCGGTCTTCGTGGTGTACCGCAAAATCAGAATTACTATAGAGTCTCTGCTGCTCTCGTTTCGCTTTCACTGCCTTTTGGTTGTTTCGCCAGCGCCTTCACCGCAGATTTCATCGCTCGCTTCTTCCTCTGCTTATCGCAGTCCTTAAAATTTTCAGAAGCAACATGCAGCAAGAACTGCTTTCGCTAGCAAATTCAAGAGTTTCAGCTTTCGAACCGAACAAGGCAAGAACTCAATCTAAACTGCAGCTTTGTCTCTAGTCTCTACTTTCTTTAAATCTTCTTGCCCAGTTGCTTGTGTGCACTATTTTCTACCGCTACTATTCGGCATCGCATGCTTGTATCTCTCGAATCCGCCGCAAGAACAAGGTGACCACGGAAAATGACTCTCAGCTTCAGTTTGCATAATCTGCAGTGTTTGGTTTACTCTCTGTTGGGTGTTTGATTTTCGCGCTTTTCTATTGCTTCGTGTTTTCGCTAGAACAGAGGTAGTATAACAAGAGGCGTCGATAGATGCAAGCACATTCTTCGACTGCTTTTTCACTTCTTTGATTAGAGCACTAGTCTTTTCTCTCGTTTTATGACTTTGCTCACGTCCTGTAGCACAAGTTTTAGCACCTCTTGAAAAATTTGTCTTTGGGTTTCAGTGAGTTTAATTAATCTTGCTTCATAGCTTTTGTAGCTATTGAAGAAGAGATTTGAGAAATACTTGAGGGCAATTTTTGAAGGCATCATTCACCCCCCCTGTTGCCATATCCGATCCTACAGCTTGAAAACTACTTAAAGAGACTCCTCATTCAAAAACTAACCATTTGACACATTTTCTAAAAAATTATAGCAAACCCAGATAATTAGCCGGAATCAAGATTATCCACCTCAATTCATTTTCTTAGAGTTCCAATGGTCATTTTCTTTTAACGTTGCACATACCCAGATCATCTAGCCTAGTCTGGATTATCCGGCTTACTCGGATCATCTACCTAGCCCGTATGATTCATCTAGTACAACATTGAACTTTGAATCCATGTGACTAATGATCTGGCTTGACCTGGATCATTCGCCTAGCATGAAAATCTACTTGGAAACTCTATCCAATGCTCGCTCAATAGTCCGTCTAGACCCAAATCATCAACCCGGCACTTAGCAAAACTTGGAACTTCTTTGAACCAATGCTCTAGGTCAATGATTCGTCCCGACCCAGAATATCCGCCTTTGTAGAAAATCTCAGATGAACAGTCTGGAACTCTCTGGATCAGTGGTCCACCCCAATGCTCCGGGTACCTCAGATTATCCATCTCTATGGAGAAACCAAAAAACATAGTAAAAACCTCTTGGGACCAAGTGATCTACCCTATGCTTTTCCTCACCGGATAATCCGCCTATATTGATTTTTCATACTTGACTCAAATTTGATCTAAATTTTGAGATTTTTTCAATAAAACTTGGTTCTTGGCACTCTTTGGCTAGAATATGACAATAGGACCTAGTGTGCATCACACCTAGCTACCTATCCTATCCAAACTCAAACTACTAGCTTTGAACCCCTAGCTACATGTCCTATCTAAGCTCAAACTACTAGGCTTGAATCCCCCCTTAATAGTATGGCCAAAGCAAAATAAGAACCTAACTTCTAAATTGATATAAACTCAACTCCTTGGATCAATTCTAAGCACAAGATCCTTAATTAATCTTCATCCAAGTAGGCTTTGCCATCCATAAACACCGTAGGGGATCCATAAAAACCAAGATTATCCCTTTGTCTCACTCAAGACTCTAACTTTGCACAATTCAACTTAAAGTCAAATTAGTCTTGATGCAATAGTGTCATTAATCATCAAAACACTAAACCAATGTGAATTGGCACCTATATGTTTACTTTATTTTAAAATTTTGATGTTACTATAAGTTAAAGCTAGCTTAGCGTATGCATATGTTCAAGTTGCATTAGTCGATTGTATGTTGTACTATGGCCCCATTCCAAATAGCTTTCGGCTTACGGTTTCTAGCTTCCAGAAGCCAAAAGCCATTTGAAACACGTTGACTTCTTAACATGACTTTTCCCCCTTTTTTTCTTTTTTTCCCCTGTACTAGCAGCAGCGTATCTACCAAAGTCCATGCATCTAGGGATGGAACACCGTTCATTGGTGTGCTAGCACCAACACACATGGAAGAGGGTTTTAAGAGGTGGCGACTAGGGTTTTAATTGGTGTATCTCGGGGATACCTTTCTTAGCCCCGCACATCTATATATATAGCCACCAACCAAATCCTTATCTAATACGATTAGATGCCATATCCAACTCAAAAAGTATTTGACTGGATCTTTATCTAATACAAGTAGAGATCGATCCCACCGAGAGCCTCTATTCGGATCCAATACTAGTAGAGATCATATCCCACCCGGAGTTTATCATCCAGACCCTTATCATTCCAACCCGTTAAGTGTATGGCCCTATAGTACATATATATTTGGTCATAGGCCGAAAACTCTTTTTTGGTCCATAAGTCGGTAGCAATCCCTAGCAGGACATAACGACTCTCAAATACACATAAAGATCATTTAGACGAACCTATATGGTACTTATGTATCGATCCCTTTGCCTCATGATACCAGGTCGAACTCAAGGCTAGAAGCGTGTCATCCTATGATAGTTTGATCATTCACTTGAACTTGTAGTGGATTACTTAGTTGTGATTGACTACTCAACCATATTCAGTAAGGCTATGCACTTCCTTAAACCAACGACATCGAGGGGCCTAGAAATGTCTCTCCGTTATATAAGAGGGGCAAATTACATCTTGATCACTTATATTTCTCCGTATGTTTCATAGTAAACACGAAAGCTACCTTTCTGACCACCCAGTTACAGAGTAGTATTTGGCAACGCCTAAGTAAACTATTACACATGTAAAAAATTATGACAATCTCAGGTCTAAGAATCCTACATACACTATGTATGATACCAACTGATGACACTTAAGAATATAACAATTCCCGTAGTGTCTCATGGTTAAGAATATAACAATTCTCGCAGTGTCTCATGGTAGGTTAATTCAACACTATATTCTCTAACATGTGTCTATATTATTGATTTGATATCTCTATATCCATGATCCGTAAAGCATGATCATCAATTACTACATGTGCTGGTCTATAAATCATAATTGCCCCATATGATGATATAAAGTTAGAGATAATTTAGAATATAACAATTCTCGCAGTGTCTCATGGTAGGATAATTGCCAAATAGCTTAGGTTAGAGCAAAGACACCAAGTCAAAAGCAGAACCATGTGTCAGCACTTCAATAGGAATCTCCACAGCTCCACATGCCAGTGCCACCACCCCCTCACTGCCATTCCAACACACACACAGACACAAGCACAGTGCAAGATCACCAGCTGATTGCAGAGGTAGTGCAAACGCCATGGTGGTGCCCTCAGCAGCGCCGGCGTGCCGGGAGATGGCGCCCGCAGTAAATTAAACCCATCATGCTATCGCTCGGCATTCCGACGGTCGACATGTCGTCCGCGCCGGCGGAGCGCGGCGAGCTGTCGCGGCAGATAGTGCGGGCGTGCGCGAGCGCGCTTCTTCAAGGCGGTCAACCACGGCGTGTCGCCGCGGGTGACCGCCCGGCTGGACGGCGCCACCACGTCGTTCTTCGCGCAGCCGGCACCGGAGAAGCGGGTTGCCGGGCCGCCGGACCCGCTGGGTTACGGCAGCCGGAACATCGGGCCCAACGGCGACGTCGGCGAGCTGGAGTACCTGATCCTGCACACGAACCCCGAGGCGGTGGCGCGCAAGGCCAAAGCCATCGATAGGAAGGACCCTTCACGCTTCAGGTATATGGATGCATGCGGCACATGAACATATATAAAACTTTTTCTGCACGGTGTCCTTTTTCTCGACGAATTTTGGCATGCTGTTTTGTGTGTCTGATGCTGCTTAACCAGTACAAAGTGGCTAGATAGATACTAACACCTTTGATATTGTTCTTGATGTTGCCATTGCATTTGATCGATCGATCAAGAGTTCAAGACAGGTAATATTATAGTTACCTGTCTTGAACTCTTGATCGATCGATACTTAGAAGTGTACATGGGTTAATTGATCAGGAAAGTAAAAAAGAATCAGATGACGGAATTAGTAAAATAAATATGTGGCATGAGTTCCTATTTTTTTCCCATGTCATCTAATCCATAATAAAAGATGAAATAGAAGTATGGAAATATGATATGGTAACAATGAGACCAACCATTTAAATAGGTGTCAAATAGAAATGCAGTGATGTATAAAGCTAAGGTATCCTTAAGGAATGAACCATAGATAAGATGTATCCTTGCAGTAGAATTTAGGTTGAAGCAAAGATCAAGCAACCCGATTAATTAGCATGCGTACATGCATGCATAAGTTGGCGTAGTAGTGCTTATTGTTAGGACGACGAGAGTTTAATTTGCTGGTTAGTTTTTTGGAACCTTTCGTGTTGATTTCATGTTCAAACTAAAATTTTCATGTTTTCACCAAAATGATTGTTCTCCTTATAAATATCACCATATTTGAAATCTCATTATGATGCAAGGAATTAGTTAGCTATCTTGTGTATATTCATTTAAGTTAAACTTATGATCATACTAGTTAATTAAACATGCATATGACCATCATGTCCGCATTAATCACCGCACGTGAATTTGATCAAGTCTACTTCATGAACAGAGAGTTCGGTGTGATGCTAGTAATAAACCTGACGCGACGTTCATTGGGAAAATAGGATGTTTTCTTTAATTTGGATGTGGTGCATGTTTGCTTTATTTTTTTTTAGTTGCACTTTCAGCATAACAAAATGAACCGTACGTACATTGTTTGAAGAAATAGAGTTATTAAAAGTATGAGTGAAGTCCTAAGCAAAATGGCTGGACTACGCCTATATGTCAAACACAATAGCAGGGTAATTGTTCTTAAGAAAATACAGTATACCCTTTATAAATTAGAACACTAGGTGGAATTAAGGATATCGATAACAAAGATGACCACATGTAATGTCATTGTAGCTAGGAGGCCCATCAATTAAGGGAGTAACTATTGCACGGACGACGCTTTTTATCTTCACCACTTTTTACACTGTAATTTAGGTGAATGAGAGTGCAACTCAGGATAGGGTGAATTAGTACACTGCAACTTTAGGTGACTGAAAGTGCAATTTCAGGTGACTGAGAGATAAAAAAATTTTAGTTGACTGTAGAATAGCAAAACCGATCAATTAAAACCGTGGG